>JAQFZW010000934.1:0-37555 GCA_034687055.1 Heteromurus nitidus | reverse complement strand
CCACCACTCCCACACTCCAGATTCGACCATCTTCGGAATTCTTTCTGTAACAGCAGGATCCATCGCATATTCATTATGAAATTGATACCCCACTCCAGTATTGATAATAATATCTTTTCCAACAAAAACTCCTTGTTTTCCATCCTTGACCAACTTGGTTGCAATTGCTCCCGAATCCAAATCTGAAACAATGATTGCGGTTCTATTACACTCCCACAATTTAGCCTTCATATTTGCGAAAGAATCCTCTTTCACAAGTGTCAAATTTATTTGACTTCCGTTCAAACTTAACAATTGATCCTTGGTATCGTACGGAAATGTCGAGTACTGTAAAACTCTCTCCTGATCGTTGGAATCGTTGGTTGGATTCTCGTACAATATATTGCTTGTGTATAATAAACTGTCCACTAAAGAGTAAAATTCCAGCATGGGTTGTATATAGTTGTAGCCATAGTATTCATACCTAAGAGCGCATCTGTGCCTAAAACAATCTAGGCTATTAATGGACAGGTTTTCAGGTTTTCCAAAGGACGATGTGATCCAATCTGATTCGTGAGCGATATGAGTGAAAACGTCAAATTTGTTGTCAATCAACTGCTGAAACTTTTCATACGGCATTACATCTCTTGGTGCAATAATTCTATAAACGTTATCCCCTTTGTAAGCATTGCTAAGCACAACTGACGCCAGGCTCATCCCACCAAATATCCATTTAATTGAGTTCTGATGCAAGTATCTCTGCGGCAAAGGATTCCCTTGTTCTAGCAATGATTTGAGTGGGATAAATGCATGGTCACTCAACAACTGAAGTAAAACCTCGAGTCTGTAGTTTGGTCCTTGGTCCTTTGTGCTCTCCACCTTGGTTGTAATTGCTAGTGTTAGTTTAGCGAAAATAATTATTAGGAACGGCGCAACTAGAAAGATAAAGGTAAACACAACCGCCCAAGTAGGTTTGTCGAATACATTAACCAATTCCATAAACGGCAAGCGTTCAAATGACGGCGAATCGCAGCACACGAATCGAAGTTGCGTTTCCGCATATCGGGAGAAGAGCCAATAGCGATGCTTGTGATTTCCAATACCAATATGCATTACAACCGCGTGAGAGGGATGAACAGGAGCTTTTTCGAATGTTACATTTTTTAAAATTGACACCCACACGGTAGCATGACCATTAGCTAGAATTTGGGCCCGAGATAGTTGCCTACCGCCAAATATTTGTTTCCTAAATAACAAAGGCGTGCTTGGGAGTGATAAGATGTGCGTTTCCAATCTTTTTTCAATCTCATGAGTAGGACGTTGTATACGCCATGTTGATGCTGTTTGCTGCAACATGGTTTTCAAATTATTTATGATGTCGTTTCTAGAAACACTTTCTGAAACGAAAGATCTATCAAGATCGATAGTTCGGATATAACTTTGACAAGAATTGCAAAAATAGCATGACTTTAGCGTTATGATCTTTTGCATTCCACAGAGGATGTCATGGTGAATGTTACCACAGGAGGAATTATGTAATTTGGTTGTTCCGAAAATTAAATTCAAGTTGACATCAGTATATGCAGCCTTATTCTCCCAATCCATTGACGGCTGCGTTGCCCAGATCGACGTTTCTATGGAACTGGGCCTTGCTGAATGAGTTTGTACAAGTATTCTAAGACTGGTCCTTGTCGTAACTCGCTTGTCATACTCCCAAATTACATGTGCACGATAATACTCGGATTCAAGCAGTGCTTCTGTATCCCACTGAAAAGACCCTATTGTGTTAATTGGAATATAGACCAGTTTTTCAGGAGGGAATAGCCACACGTGCACCTCACATCGCCAAGGTTTCGCTCTCATCGTAAATTTGGCGAAGTTGATACGACCACATTGGTGTTTTACACTGAGAAATGTGGACGACTTGCAATTTTCTGAGAGTGCCGAATCCGTTTCGTGGAGCTTGTCGTCGGATGATTTTGGAATTGCAATAATTGTTTTGTATGAAGAAATACGAGGGACTGTTCTGGAAATTATATTTGGGGATGCAAGCGGCAGTATATCTATCCCGTGATGATTCACAGTGTATATGAAACAGTCCTCAAAGGGCTTGAGGTACTCGTTGAGATTGAAAACGGTTGAATACTTGGCTGAAGACTTTTCAAATTTTGTAATAAAATCTAATGTGTTGTTATATTGCTTTTCTTGTACGAATTCGAAGGTGTCTTGAGGCGGATAATTCTGTGAAAGATAACATGTTACAACTTCAAAGAAAAATAGAATTATAATTCCCTTCTTCATATATGCCCTTGAAGCCATCGGAAAATGTGTTAAATCGGTGTTCAAGGTTGCAAGCTTTTCGGTTGGGGATGTTAGCTTAACGCTGATATACGTTAAACTGAAGAGGAATCCTTCCAACTTAATTTTTCGTCGTTTAGTTTACCATACCATAATTTATGACCAGAAGTAGAAGTAACTATTCCCAAGTTAGAACGTACAGTGCAATTATATCAACAGGCATTATTAGTAGCCATGTGCGTTGTGTACAATATAATATAGATACAAATACTGTCATATCATCCATCGATTATAAAATTTTGTTTCGTTTTTGTTAGACGTGGGTGGTGTGAATTTTGGTTAGCAAACGAGTATCTGTGCCCTAGGTTCGTATTTGGGGATGATCGAAATTGCGCATGGAATTATATGGTACAACTTTGGCCTTGGATAGGAGCAAATCAATTTAGTTGAAACTTTGCTAATGGCAGAGAGCCGTGTCTATTATATGCAACTATGTTTTTATCAACAATCAACCTTCAGAATTTCTTAAACCAATACCCGAAAATTAAAAGCAGGCAAGTTGCTGATGTGTATAAAACACAATCGACATCGAGTATAGAAAGGAAGGAAATGTTCTCATCGTCAGTTTTTTCAAGTAGTAAAGATTTTTTTTTACACAATTATTAAGTACTGCAGGACCCGAAGGGGCCGCAAGTAGTTTATAAGAACGCTCTGACAGTCCGTCCGGCCGGCCGATCGTGTGTGCGTGTGCGATTTTCCGAAGCCAGGCATAAGGAGAGTGTACTCGCAAAAAGCTTCCTTTCGTATAGGGTATAGCGTAAAGGGTATAGAGTTTATGCAAAATAGGCTCACGTGCTGTCATACCTTCCTGTACATTGGGAATGACCTTAATTTGCATAATTTGAACCTGTAGTACTTCCTTATAGTGTGCTTTGCAATAGTTTATTTTTATAAGAGTCATGTGGACATTTGAAATCGACGACAAATTGACGGAATTTGCATTTTAATGATTTTTAAATTTCGCATTTCAAAATGACCAAAAGATGACAAAGACGGGTGTAAAATTAATAACATTATTATTTCCCTATACTAATGAATAATTTGTATTTATTGATATCCACAGCTTATCATTGTATTGGCCTCAGTACAGTACTTGTACAAGTTACGGTCTAAAAAGGGCTAGGGCGTTGGAAATAAATAAATAAAACTAGGTCATCGTGGATATTCTAGTTCCCAGATATGTTCATTTGCAAATTGCTTTAATTCACCCGTTAATATAGAATTCAAACTTCGCAATTCTTTTTGTTGATTATGCAATCGTTCCAGCAATTTAAAAATGGTAACATATGAAGAAAATATGTAGGTGTGCTAGGCAAACCCGCATTGGGCGTTGTCCATGTCTCTCCCAGTCCCAGAGTGGATTAGCCTGTTTTCGATCGCACAATTATAGTACGATACACTTGCTAAGCAGCTTTCAAGTTTGCGACATGCAGTAAGTAGGTCTAACCAAGACTTTGGAGATGAATATCCATATAAAATCGTTGGATGACAAACACCCTACCACAACTCATTTTTTCATATTTTTTCTCCGGATTTTGTATTTCGTTTGCATATTTCCATTCAAATTCGAAATTGACCATAAGGCTAGAGAGTTTCAAATTGTAACATGGCTCCCACAACAGGTTATAAAAATTAGCAAGAAATCAAACAAATTTATTGAAGTATTTCAATCAATGTCCACTAAAGTGTGTATTTATCATCCTTACGAAGATTGCCACCTTCTGCATTCACATGTGCAAAATAATTCTCGACCTTGGCGAAATCGCTCGCAATGGAAAGGCCGGACACAACAATATGGACTACTTCCAAATGTTTTTCCGATTCACAGATGTGCTCTTCGCATTCACTTTCATGAAGTCTATGTTCCTCTCGAAAAACACCTTCCTCGCCATCGTCAACCAGCTGCAGTTTGGAAATATTAAAGCAGTGGAAGCATGCAATTGCAAGGTAAATTAACAAGTAGGAATAATGATTAACTAATTATTTTTCATTCTGTTTAATTATTTTCTCTTCTTTGGTAATTTTTTTAGGTAAAAATACTGTTGTCAGCATTCAGTTTACTCTACGTCTTTCTAAGTTTTCTGGTGACGGTCTGGTGGCTGCCTGGAAATAATCAGGATTTCAATTTTCAAACACTTTGGCGAGATTTCGTTGGAGGCGGCCGCATGTATTTGAAGCTAGATTCGACCACGAAACAATTGCAACAAGCATCCACGTTAGATCCATTGTTTGCCGTAGCGGGGCTCGCGCTCCCCCTTTTTAGAAATCTTATAATTTACTTTTTAGAGCTTACAATTTTGTCATTCGCTTTAAGCTTGTGGACTGCGGTTAAACAATTCACATTTAGCTTAAAACATTCCCTACAAATGAGTCCCGAGATTTTAAGAAACTTCGAAGAACTTAAGGATCTCAGTTCGAAGATGAACTCAATTGTGGGACTGACATTGCTCTTTTATTTTACAAATGAAATAATATTGTTTTCAATTGAGCTGCAAAATGCGTTCAACAATAGTGATTGGGTTCACAAATTTATCATCCTCGGACTAATTCTCACGACGACAAATTGGATGTTGATTGCTTCGGGGGCGTGTGCTCAGGTGAGTCACAATTATCTTAAAGTCTTGACTTTTAGATTCAGAAACAACTTGTAAACTCGGATGTGAAATGTTTGTAGATGGAAGAGTTCAAAATATGGATCCGAAAAGCGTCGAGATTGGACGAGTGCGCATCAACGGATGCTAGGTTGAAATCCATAATACTACTCGAAGAAATTAACGATCGACCCGTGGCTATTAAAGCTATTGGACTCTTTACAATGACATACGATTTCATTGGAAAGGTAAATACGTACACAAGCAAACACATTTAGGCAGACATTTAATTTATTGGTTTGATGCGCTATATTTCCTCTAATTCTTACAGACGTTTACGACTCTTGTGACGTACTTCATAATATCCCTTCAGTTCAGCAGTCCTGAAGAAATATGCTACAGCAAGAAGGAGCTACGTCAAATGTTTTGCGAAAATACAAGTAGATCGTGAATATAAATTGTAATGGTATGTTTATATTTCAACAATATTAACTAATACGATTGCTCGCAATACGTAATCAATTTCGGACCTCTTAAGAATATATCAGCAATTTTAATTTTGAAATTAATTTCAAGTAAATGGCAATGGGCGATACTTTATACCGATAGTATTTCTAAAAAGATTAAGATTGTCATGTAAAATTTTGATATGTATTACGGCATGTCGTGTGTCCATAAAATAAATGTGAGTTATATTTATTTGTATTTGTATTTATTGTAAGTTTATATAGGTTTAGAAAATGCATAGATTCGCTCTTTTCGGAGAATAAAAACTTAAAAATCCGAACAGAAAAACAATCGTTTGTCCGAGAGTGAAATAAAATCTTTAGCAACTTTTTAAATGAACCGCTTTCTATATATCAAGTTTGAACGACGATCAGGGGGCAAATTGCAACTTTTCACACACTCATCTCTCTCTCTCTCTCTCTCTCTCTGTTCAACTCTGCTCTCCTCACCGTAGCATAGCAGCAGCGTTGTAACGTAGCAGCTTCTTATCCTACGTATGTTCCCTACCTTCCTCGCATCTCCACTTCCCGTACATACGCTCCCTTGCTGTCAAACTCACCATCCATCATCCATCATCCATCATCCATCCATCCATAATCCTCTCTCTTCTCTTCCCTTATCACTGTCAGAAGTAATCTGTGAAGTAAAGTAGTAACCCCTTTAAGAAAGCGGTTAATAATGTTCCCCGTTCGAGACACTTTAATTAATTTCAACTAATGGACATTCATGTTTCGTGAGTTGGATATCAATCCAATTCTCCAAAAGAACTATTTGTAAACCCTAAAGTATGTCGAACTTTATCCTACATGCATTTCAAGATCAATTAATTCTCTGCAATTAGGATACTCCTCAATCCTATACCGTCTATAATAACGCTAACCACGCCTCTGCATATACGCAATGTATTTTTCAAAAATCGTGCAATTTTGAACGAATCCTTTAGAACGACAGGTATGACACGTGTGTCTGCAAACTGGAAATTTGTAAAATCGCATCCAAGTCCAGAATTTTCCGATGGAGCGTCCTAAGCATTCAGCACATATTCGAATAAATTCGAAAAGAAAGCTCAAAACAGCAATCAATTGAAAAATCAAAAACATATAAAATACGACCACGACATTATCCTCCATCGATAATGCCTTGGGCTCCGCTTCTGAGAATTGCTGAATGGCAAGGGTACGTGTAATCTCCCATCCGTCAAGTCTGCTCTGCCATTTCTGTCAAAGTTGAGCAATTCCTGACTCCATAATCCCTCTGACTCGAACAAGTAGCTTCTCCGCTGACATGGGAACTCGTCGAAATTCCCAGTTGCTATACTTTTGGAACATTCCAAGAGCGTATTTACTGATGCTAAGGAATTTCCATTTTTTGCTTTCACCCTGTTCCTTTGCCCAGCGCAGAATCAAATCATTGTAAATGTTATGCACATTTTCGTACTCACCCAGAAACGCGTTTTCTCCACATTTTGAAATCACGTTGAGGTAATACTCACTTTCTCCCATCTCCACGGTCTCACTAAGGGACTTCGGCTTTCTCATCAGTTTCATCAGTTTCTGAACAATACTAAATTCCCTCTGCATCTTCGTTGAATTCCGCGTTGAAGACTTGAGAGACCTCTCGAGTTCACTCAATTTTGACATGTACATATGGTCCGGATACCTGTCTTCTTTTATCGCTATATTCAAACCAAATTTGAAGAAAATATTCGAAGACAAGTAATTTAGGAACTGAGAAATAGCATTAGGTGAATAAATGATGAATTGCCTGTCAACAATTTCCGTAAAATTTTCCAGTGATTTTGAGGGAATTGGCGCAGTGAGGCTTGTGATATTGTCACCCTTGTAGCAATTGGATAGGACGACAGCTACGAGTGCCCACGTGCCACAAATCCACTTGCTGCAATTGAGAGAAGTGCCTTGTTCGAGAAGCACTTGAAAAACGAAAGTAAACCTGGACCTAGTCGACTCTGACTCTTCATTTGAATTTGCGGCAATTTGGTAAACGACTAGGCCCGTTATCGTCGAGCATACGAGGAGAGTCAGCCAAGTATATTGGTCGAATGCGGACACGTAGCCAGCTAAAGAAAGGGCGCCGACCGTTTCCATTTTCGAACAAGTTAGGAAATATATACCCTTTCCTTTGACAGGGAAATATATCTGCTCTCTGGGCGAGTTCAGCTGCCGAACATTGACAAAGGGAGCAACGCTAGCGACAGCTCCTTTGTCAGCAAGAACCGATGAATTAGGTGACAAGATTCCAGTCAAAACATTTTCAAAAATACAATCTTGATCATCCTTCTGAATACAATCAGTCAAGTAGAACTTGGCGTACTTTTTTGCTACACGCTTCCAACCAAACTTGTCGCGGTTCTTATATGCCGAACTGAGGGACGTCCAAATAATTTCCCTTGAAGAATCTTCCAAAGTTTGATAATCGTTCCAAAGTTGTTCTAGTTGGGTTGGATCAGAATACTTGGCATGATCATAAGGACGAACAACTGTAACATAAACTTTGTAAGGTTTCTTGGAGCAAAGGGCTTTGAGTACGGTTATCAACGGATTTTCGACAACGAGCCACTTCAAGTTCACACAAAGCTCTGAAGCATTCTTACGAAGGGTATCATAATCCTTGATTTCGGCATAAGTGCTAACAATGAATGAGTTCAGTACTTTGAATTTCCGTTCTTGAATGCTGAATCCAATCTGAAACTGAACTTTCGAAAAGAGTGTTGTGAGTTTGTGTGGATGCATGTAGAAGTAATCAAAAAAGTAAAGGATGTCCATAGTTTTTATACTCATGCGAGGAGATGGTTCAGCATTCCGGGTAACGTGAGCAAGAAAATTATTCCTTCGAATGAGACCAGTATCGCTCCAATATCGAAAATCGAACAAAATGTCAAAAAGAGGACTGGGGAACAAGCTAGACCAGTTGTAATTCATCTTGTTCATTGCTTTGGTGTTGGTTTTGACTTTCCACGTGGAACACACTGCCGGATCGATGACTACCAGAACTCTGCACGTTTGACGAGGGGATGGCTCGGCTCGGAATAGAAATCCTTGAGAATTTTCAGAAAGGATGTAATTATTAGCTGTGGCAAAGTCTCCACATATCATTCTCTCTGTTGAATTATGTTTTCCTGGTTTCCGGTAGAGGAGAAGAGTGTTTATTACTGGAAAACTGAATGGGGTCAAGTGATACTCGTTGAAGGGATTATTAGCGAGTTCAACTCTGTTGCTGACGATGTGCACGGTGCACATTTTAAATGTGTCAAAGACATTGGAAAGGTCGACTGGGTCACCTTTGGTTAGCTTCAACGTGGAAATCAAAACTGAACACAAAGTTCCCAAAAGAGAATAAGAATTCATCATTTTATTGGATCTGACTATTCGGACTACAATTTACAAGGTTTTGAGGATGAAATCGAGACTACGTGCTTTCACAAGTCACAAATGCCAATGCCAAGTACCTGAAGGAATAAAAGAAAAGCGATCGCCACTCCGTAGTTATTAATTAGTGTCTCTCTTGTGATGATATGCAGACATATATGTTGCCATTATCGATAGCTAAAAGTGTAAACCCACTATTGCCGACATGGTAGACAGCAAAAACATATTTTAAACTAATTGAATTTATATTTAGACCCAATGTTTGCGTGGTTTCGCTAAACTAGCTTGCGTTATTAAATACTCACGACAGTTGTCAAGTTGGACTGTTTTCGTATTGGAAATTTTTCACAATTTCTCTTAGCATTGCGCATGCATCACACTGTCCATGAAGAAATGTGTTCTTATCGAAATTACCGAAAAATTCATTTTCTACTTGATTCCACAAAATTAAGTTTTCTCGTCTTCAAAATCACTTGTCAATGTTTTCACAATAATTTTCACTACTACGCCAGACTTTTTCTTACGCCGGCAGAGCCTACCGACGTGAAATAATGAGCATATGAATGTACGCAGTAAAAGTAAAAAATATTTACAATTAGTAAAATTCTGCATTCGGAATTCGATGCAAAATATAATCAGACTTGCTATATATCCCAAGATCAATGTTGCAAATATAACGAGAACATTGCCACTCATTGTTGGTGCATCCACGAACTTCCTGCTCCTCTTTGGTTCAACGAACCTAAATTTTACAACTTGATTCCACCAGTCCCAAAGGCCAGACTCAGCTATCCTGCTAACTCGTTCCAAAATAGATGGGCTTGTAGCATATTCGTTGAAAATTTGATATCCTATTCCAGAATTTATTAAAATTTCATTCCCCATAAATAGCCCCATGTTGCCATCCCTGTTCACTCGTAAAATCCTCGCCGCATCCAATTCTGAAACAATGATAGCCGCCCTCTTGCATTCCTCGAGTTTTGAATACATAGACTCGAAAGAAGCTTGTTGTACTTTCTTTAAAGTCATTCGACTTCCATTCATCCTCAACATCATCTCCTTGGTGGTATCTGGAATTCTCGAATGACTCATCAAAATATTGTCCACCTCAGCCATATTATTTCTGATAAACGAATCAATTACAGATACAAACACAATTCTTGATTTTGGTTTTAAAGGTGGCAAATAACGATGATACAAAGTGCATGTGTGGCTATCACAAGTTACATCACGAATTGAAATATTTTTCAGCTTCCCAGCGGGCGGTGAGCTATGATCGATCTCGTCACCGATGTGAGTAAACACGTCGAATTTGTGGTCAATTAGTTGCTGAAATTTCTCATAGCTGACCACCTCTCTGGGCGCAATAATCCTCTCGATGTTGTCACCTTTGTAAGCGTTGCTAAGAAGCAGGGAGGCGAGGCTCATCCCACCAATTACAAATCTAGCTGCATTACGACGTGTATGACTATCTGGCAACGGATTTCCTTGTTCCAGCAACAAGACAATTGGGACCAGTGCGTGGTAACCGATCGACTTCAACTTTCCACCATTGCGTTCGAGATCTAGGGAAAGGCATCCAAAGATTGACATTGGTCCTAGGAGAAACATTAATGTAATAATAAGTGTCCAAGTGGATTTGTCAAACACATTAATTAGCTCGTCAAAGGGCAGGCCGGCGAAAGTTGGGGAGTCGCATGAAATAAATCGAAGTTGTGTTCCCGAGTAGCGGGTAAATATCCGATATTTGTTTCTCTCTCCATCGTTTGCTATGCCAATGCCTAATACAGGGGCGTGCGGCTGGTCAACCAATCCCTCACGGATGCTAGCATTGCCCAGGATGGACTTGAGTACGTTCGCATGACCATTTGCATTGAACATTAGACGTCGAGAATTTGTTGGAGATGAGTGTTTTTGAAATATGAGTGGCTTATTTGGTCGTAACGATAAAATCTGGTTTACTAGCCGTTGTACAATTTCATGCTGTTGTGCTAGAAGGCTCCATTTTGAGGATGTTTCTTCTGCTATAGATTTCAATTTAGTTACAATGTCGTTTCTGGAGACAGCTTCCAATACAAGGGAGTTGTCGATTGGGATTGTTCGTACGAAGTTGCGACAAGAATTGCATAAAGAAAATGCGCTGACTTGGATTATTTCTTCTTTTCCACAAGTTGGAGCACCAACTTTAATTAGACCGCATTTCGGATTCCTTTTTCGTGCCGTTCCCAATATCAAATTTAGCTTGGCCGAAGGATGGGGTCCTTTAATTTGGACAGTAGAGGGTTCCATTTGCAATGTAGATGTAGCTAAGGCTTCGGACATTGTTGAATAATTTCCGACGAGGAGGTGAAGTGCGATCCGTGTGAAGTCGTGATCCCAAAGTCCGTGACCACGGGAATAATCTGAATCCACTAGAGGAGAACTAGCCTTTTCTGCCCGTGCCCCGACATGACGAGGTAAAACAAGCAGGTTTGGGTGAAGAAGAAATAACTTTTCAGGGGGAAATAACCAAACATTCACTTCACACGACCAGGGTTTCGTACTCGTACTAAATTCTAGGAAACTGATTGATCGGCAGTGGGTTTTGGCAAGTAGAAACCTGGAATGGTTGCATTTTAGTGAAGGATCATCCAATGAATACATTACTCTGTCGTGAGATGATTTTGGTATTGAAATAATCGATCCAAACGAAGAAATGTTGGGAATAATTCGGGAAACAATTGTTGGATTGGCAAGCGGTAATAAATCCACCCCGACATGATTGGTAATGTGTATGAAACAGTCTTTAAAGGGTTGTAAGAACGCGTTGAGATTGGAAACTGGTGAAAATTCAGCTGAAAGTTCATCCAGCTTTTTGAGGTAGGCTACCGTGTTCACATATTTCTGGTTATTTTCTAATTGAGTTTGGACAGAAATTGTTTGCGCTATACATAGAATAATTACAAGTAAATTATATCTGAAAATGAGATGCAAATGCATTGTTGTAAGTTTTAAAATAAAATAAATTAAAAGTATGGACTTCTATATCTGAATTACCGGAGAAGGAGATTGTTTGAAAGTATATTCCTCACACAAACGACAAAACTACTAAATCCAAGTGGTATATAGCTCAACATTAGTCAAGGCTTCGGAGACTTAAAAAAGTTTCACCTTTTGTGGCGATTTGAGAGTTATGTATTTCTTTTGATTATATATATGTACTACGAAACTTGAAACTTCTTTCTCAAGTATTAGCCTGGAAATGTGTATAATTGTTTTACCTAAGCAGACGCATGCCATAATAAATTGTAAAAAATTTCAGATAATATTCCTAATCGAAACCTGGCCACATAATTTTGTACCAATAAAGAAGGTATTGGCAGTGGATGCGACCATCATTATCACCGATAATCTTTGAAGTTACAAAACTTCCAATTTGTTGGATTGGTAGGTAGGAATTTCATCGTGAATCATGCAATTTCACAGGTTACATCCATTAGTAGGGTGCAGAGGTATAAGTTTGGCTCAATTAAGTCCGGCTCAACTAAGTAGAGCTCATTAAGTTTGGATCATTAAGTTTGGGTCAGGTACATGACAGACTAAACGATTATTCTAGTATTTCGTATATGTATCGTGTAACTGAAGGTTTGAACATTTCAGCTCACTTGGAACCTTTGGCCAAGATGTATTACTGCTCGGTTTGTGACGATTTTGAGCTCTCTTACCAAGATATTTACGTTCATATTGAAAGAAGTCACGCATGTGTATGCAGTGAATCATATTGTTATAATTTACTCTGTCACAAATGTGATGGTTTGAAATAGAAAAACGCATTTGATGGAAATAAGCCCAGGGGGATATTGACAGATTTAATTTTATCCTTTACTTCATCAAACCCGAGCCCCTTTAAAGTAAGTCTACCGTCGGACAATGTAAGAATGAGATCGTTGTACTTTGATCCTAGAATAACACTGCCGTCAATACGAATCTGATCTCCAATTCAATACCATTGTCAGAGAGAAAGTTCATCATTTTGGCATGTTTCGTTACAATGCTCCAGGGGATCTTTACTGCGGTTGGCGATGTACCCAGAGACAGTAAGGGTTGAGGGGTGGCTGAGGTATATTGGCGGGATCGGCTTTACTCGGTTCCTTGATTTTTACTAACACAGGTTTCTTCCGGTTCTTAGTTTTCAATGTCTCTACTGAGTTCCTGGTAGGCGTACCTTAATATCGTCACGTATATTTGCATTTATAACGTCAGTTTTTTCATCCTGCTGATAATTTTCGTACTGATCGACAGATTTAAGTTGTTGACTCATTAACCTGATTCATTAACCTCTCGTACAGGGTAAGTGGGATTAACTTCATTTTCTTAACCATGTTTAGTGAAGAGGTTGCTAATAAGTGGAAGTACGCTTGCTAGAATTAAGGGGAGTATGTAACCGCCTCGTTGAACCAGAGGCCGCTTTTTTGCACCGAATGATATTTTATCACATGCGATTCGCTTTATGGGCCCTGTTTTTTCAGCTGCCTTATTTGCTTGGAGAGATTGGAATATTACCGTTGGCTATATTAAGGGCTGATTCACAAAGACACCGTATTTGATCCTTATTGGCGCGTTTCACAATAGATTTGCGATCTGTCGGGTGTGATTGTAAGTAATGTTCTGGAAACTTTTCGTTCCTTACGACATGCTTCACCATTATGACTGTTGTTACTCAGATAACGTCTGTAATAAACTGAGAACGTAAAAAATGAAAAGCCGCTATATAAATTTGAATGCAAAATCAATCTAGCCATTAGTTATTGCGGCGTAATGGAGGGGGATACATTAAAGAGATACAGAAATTTATCAAAGCTAGGAACCTACGCCGGCGCAGATGTTTTTAAGCGTAGTAACCCTGAAACGACAAAAACTCCAAAGTAGAAGAAGGAGAGATTGTATGTAGTTTGCTCACAGGACCTCTCAGCACGTCATAAATGGACAGATCTGCGTCGGTCATATCACGCATATTGAACGGATCGTCGTCTTCATTTCCAATCAACACTTCTAGAAAAGGATCCTTCTAGAAAGTGATGACGTAGTAGACAAAGGTAATAATTCAAGTCACGGCTGTACACAAGGTTCTGGGCCGTTCCCCTCGCGGCCTTTTCCCCTCATAGGCCACTTTCCCCTTATGTTATGGTATGAGGATATTTCCTTGCCGGGTTTTTGAAGTTTTTTTTGGCATGGGTTGGATCCATTGTTATACATGTTCTCCGTACAGTTCATTTTCATAACGGATGCACAGATGTTTTCTGGTGTTATGCTGCAGAATGTGGAATAAATCGGGTTGGGCGCTTCCACAAATACTACAGTGTGGACGTCTGCCAATAGCTTCCTTGCTCAACAAAAACTTGTGTCAAACTTGCTGGAAAATGTTGCTAGGGAGTATGAACAATTGAAGAATCTCCATGATTGAAGAATGTGTTTCATACCATTTTGGGAAATGAACAGAGATGCCCAAAATGGAATATTGCCATTAACAATTACAATTAACAATTACTTTCGAATCGCCAATTAATTTTTTTTAAATTACAATTACTTTTCTAGCAAGCATTATAATTACCAATTACAATTACATGGGAAAACGAAGACATGTGCAATTACCAATTACAATTACATTTGAAAATTAAGCTTCAATTACAGCTATAATTACAAAATTGCCATTCTAATTTTCCGCCATATTGAAATACTAACGTAGGAAACTTGGATTAGGTAATTTTACACCTAAACCAAGTTTTATTGTAGTTAAAACATTTACTTTTGAACACTTTTGAAGGAGAAAAATTTATTGTAGTCACCAATCTCCAAATACAAAAATTAACAATTACAATTAATAATTACCTAATTTGATCGACTGCAATTACAATTACAATTACTTTGAAATTATAGTCGCTCAATTACTAATTAACGATTACAATTGTAATCGTAATTTGTAATTAAATTAAAATTGTAATTGAAATATGTAATTGATGGGCATCTCTGGAAATGAATGCTCGAAAGTGCAACAGCAATTGCGAATCAGAGAATTCCACGTTATCACCGATCATTGACAGCTTTCTCCTCTTTTATTGTCCACCCTGGCCATGACCCCTATCAGAGTTGGATGTGACGAGCCTTGAAAGGGTGACACAATTTGAAGAGGGAGCTTGAGGAGAAAAACCTCTCCTTTGGATTGATATCTTGACATGTTAGGAGTAAATACTTGAACCCTATCTCCTTCCTCGATTTGTCATTGTTGAAGGGAGTATCGTAACTTTTAGAGTTGGAGTGTGGTTTCGATGTTACTGTTCTTTTCCTCGCCGTCCTCCTCCGTCCGCCCCGAGACTGAGATTCCTACACTTGTCTTTCCAACGCGGATGAAAGTGTGATCGATCAGAGGAAACACTTGTTCCAAATTTCATCACCTTCAGGCATGTTTGATTGCCAATCATGGGTATTCTATAAAATTTAATTCTAATTAGCTTAAATTGTCAATATCAATTGCTTAACTTTGAATTTGATAGTTTCCACAGGCAGGTGACAGTAAGTGACAACTCAACTACAAGTGACTAGAATAGCATGAAAACATCAAAAATTGCACAAGTTTATATTGGTGCCTTTGAGTTTTACTCCGGGGCAACGCGAGACAATTGTGCATTGAGTAGAAGAAGACTTTGTTGTCGCTTCCCAAATGTACTTTCATGCATTCCATTTGCCACTCTCATTCTTGTATACACGAACTCATCTCGAACCTTATTTTACTGACTCAACTTGCCTTGAACTGACGAGGCAAGTGGCCCGATGTTAGATTTTATTGAGGGGATTGAGAATCCCCTCAATTTGAGCTGATTGCTTCGATATATTGTGAATAAGCCTGCCCAACAGAACTTAATGGAAATGGATTTCTCAGGAGTTGTGCCGCCAAGTTACTATTGACCCACGGTCATCGTCGTGTTGCGTCGAATCTGGCCAACGATTCGTAGAAGCAGTCGTTGTCTCCACATCCGCCACCGTCAGCAACAGTTGCTGGTTTCTTTAGAAGGACTGAGGATGCTGCTGTCGACTCCCCGCCCTTCATCTCGAAAAAGTGGCCGACTCCACTTTTCATGGCGCTCGCAGGGAAAAACTCAAGTAGTCAAACTGGAAGTTGGTTATGCTCTCCTTGTCGGACTCGTAAAACTGTCTCAACTCATTGGGCCAACACCTCGATTGCGGTGTACACGTCGACGATGCCTTTCTGGAGAACTCGGATGCTCACCACACAGCCAATAATGACCGTCTTCCCCTCCCCAGTGCCGATCTGGGCGAGCTTCCCATTCTCCCCAAAATCACGAAGGAACCAAATCCGCGAGAGGATCCAGGTTCTGTGGAGCGTGAAGCCTCCGTGAATGACCTGAAACACCCTTGCCATCACTGGGACCTGTTTTCTCTTGTTTTTCCAGTATGTGCTCGAGCAGAGAAAACACTTGCTCCAAACATCATCCCCTCCAGACATCTTTGATTGGGAAGAATGGGGATTCTATCAATTTTAATTAACTTAAATATTAATATTATTAATTGTCCAATTCTCTCTTTTGTCGACTTTATTTTCGTTGTGATATTATCGCTCCTCCACTCGTCGACTTCAAGCTGACAGCGTCAAAACTGGGTTCCATCCGAAGCCGTGGCATCTCTGCTGGTGCTTCGTCAGCATTTAAGCAGAGCAAAATACTTTCGATGCGTATCCTTTCATGTCATGTCAAAAATAGGGATCATAAGAGAAAATTGGCGCATTTAAAAGGCTGTCCATCGTGAGAAGCATAAATCAAACCCGATCTAAGTTTAGTCACACTTGTCGTTGAAAGCGATCCTATATGATTTATTCACGTGATCCCAGCTACAAAGAAACCTTCGTAGTACAAGCCCTTCATGGAAATCAAAACGATAGCGAGGATGTGAAAATTAAGATGACATATATGTCGCGTGGCATGATTTATATGTATATAAATATAGTGTGCCTCTTCTACTATAGAGCAGACGAAGGGCCGCTGCACTTGTACTAGCATGCATAATAAAAGATGCTTTGAACTAAGTGCATGACACACCAAATTCTGAAGGATTGATTCCTGGAAAAGAAACTGATATTTAATTATGATAAGGGCTATGCTGCCTGAAACAGTAGTTTCAATATCTGTTCATAACTTTAATGAATAATTCGTCATTTTAGCATAACATACGCATACGAATCTCTTCTCACTGAGAATACAGTCAAAATATATTTCTTTTAAAGATTTATGGTGAAATTGTTTCATATCGTTAACAAATCCAACTCGTTTGTTATTGCTAGAATAACAAATAAAGTTAAATCTAAAAACAGTGGAATGGAAGACGAGGAAATTCAGCTCCTTCTACAGCGTTGTGTTGGGTTCTCCAGTGTTAGAAATAGCAACGGGATGACTATAAACAGAGTTTGTACGTGTTTTAAAAGTGGGTGCTATGGAGTACCAAATTTTGCAATGTGATAATAGTGCCCGGCCAGCTTTCGAAAAAATTTGTTGGAAGAAAGCTCGTTCGGTTCAACCGAATCATTCTGTCGTCATACCACTTACCTGGTCGGTTTTTGACAATAAAGGAATTGCAATTAATGGCCATATAGCTGCGTTGATGACCAGTGGAGAAGTACGACCAAAGTAAGTTATTAGTTATATCATATCATATATGGTCAATAAGGATACATCAAGTGCAGTTTTACAATGAACCTATTTTCTCTTATACGCCAATTTTTTTCACTTCAAGATTGTGAAGAATAACTATTTAAATTTGCATGTAATTCGAATGCGCTCTTTACGAATTCGTGACATAAGATATGATTAAAACATACTTTTACCGGATTTGATATTAAATTTACGCAATAATGCATAAAACGACCCACATAATATGCCGTTGACTTGGAACAACAAGAAGTGACTTGTATTAATAATAAATGACTTGGGACCGACTAATAAGACTTGGACTGAATATAAATGACTTGGGACAGACTAAAGTCTCTTGGAATGACTAAAATGACTTGGACTGACCAAAATGACTTGGACTGACCAAAATGACTTAGAACTTGCTAAAATGACTTGGAACTTACTAAAATGACTTGGTATATACTAAAATGACTTTGAAATTACTAACACGAATTGGGACTGCAATAAGTATATTGCAGTCGTGGACTTGGTACCTGGCTCCGTGCATCCGCAGCGGGAACTTGTATTTGGCTCCGTGCATTCACAGCGGGACCTGGTACCATCGAAAAAAGCGCCTATGGGTCTGACACAGATACAGTAAGAGTGTCCATTACCTCCCGGCTATGAATGGTTTACTAAAAATTAGCATTTTTGAATTGAGAAAATGTTTTTTCAATGGTTTTAAACAAATTGCGAATAAATGTTTTTTTGCAAATTTCCACAAATTAATTTACACATTCATTTGCGCAATTTAATTACAATTTCTGCAATGACATGAATGCATAATCTACGTTATGATCCACTTCGCTTTCACTCAAACATATCTTAATCAGCCAAGCTTAATGATCTCAACTTAGTTGACCCGGACTTATCTGAAGTAAACTTATACCTCTACCCTCTACTTCCATTTAATCAAAATTATCTTCGTGGAGGGTGGAAATATTTAAGCGTGCCATTTTAAACAAAAGATGGTATAATTATTTACATGATTGGAACAGTATGAAATAAGAGTATTGTTTTAAGAGCAATTAAGTTGTTTGCCTAAAACTGCATGGCATTTGGCATGATATATCCAAAATTCCGTTGCAAAACGCAAGTACGTTTGTTTTATCCGAATGGTCAATAGTGTACATAACTCAAATGAACGCCAGTGTTTAAGCCAGAAATTAATAAATTGAGACGATTAAATGCTGAACTTGAAATTAATATGAGCAATACAAAAGCTTTCAGAAATATCATATCAGTTAGTGTAATTGACACAATGACAAATGATAATAATTTACTCAAATTATTATTTTTTAAACTAACAAAATTCTCGCCCAAAAACAATTATAAAAAATTATGACAATTACACTCATTAAGGATTACACTTTCACATTCAACAAAATTTTCCACCCTGCCTTGGCCAGAGGCATTACTGTGCAATTCCTATCCGGATTCCCCAACTTGTAATTTATTTTCTAACCACGGTAAAGTTGCATAATGGAAAATTCAAAGATACATGTTTATCCCATACGCAAAAGCTCATTTCTCGCAAATAATACATTTTATGATGGAAATTCCAACCAAACCAGCGCCACAAAATCCCAACATTTCTTGCTTATTTTCATAAAAATTGGCTATCATCTTTGCATAATCCCATTTCAACTAAAACCCGACGGCAAAAGTCAACGGCTTCATTTGAAGGAATGGCTTCCTCAAAAGGTAAAAATATTGAAATTTCAGAATTTAAAGTAACCCTTAAATATTTTAATCATTCATGCAGTGTCTCCTCATATTTCAGGTAACTGCAGCTGCTGTTCACATCACTATCATCCTTCAAATTGTTTATTCGATCTATCTATTCGACAATGTAAGCGCATCCCTTGGAAACCTTCGGTATTTCACACGGCTTCGAAGCCTGACTGATGTGCTCCTTGCCGTAAGTTTAATGGAGAGTGTCTTCAGACGACAGTCTACCTACGAAGCAATCATTAATAATGACTTAGTCCTTACTGGAAAGTATACGCCAAACGAAGGGAATTTAAAAGTAAATTTTTGCAACATTTTTTTATATTTTTCGAATCTTTATAAATCTCGTTAATATTATTACAAAACTGTCGACTTTATTCACAGATGAAATTGTACATTTACGGAATTACCCTGGCGTCAATCATTTTGACACTTTTAAACACAATTTGGTGGCTCCCGTGGACAAATCAAGGTTTCCAAGTCAGTCTCCTCTGGAGGGATTTGGTGGACATGGGAAGAACTATCCTTCCATTTCTCCACAAAAATTCAACACAATACGATTTGTCAGCAGAAAATGTCCTTATTTCGATTGCGGGGTTCGTAATTCCATTCTACAGATGGCTAACAATCTACTTCATTGAGGGATTGACTCTGACAATGGCGCTGACATTGTGGACGTCCGCCAATAGCTTCCTTTCTCAACTACAATTTGTGTCAACCTTGCGGGAAAATGTTGTGAGGGAGTATGAGCAATTGAAGAATCTCAGTACGAATATCAATTCCGCTATTGGAGCCATTGTTCTCTTCATCTTGACAAATGAGATCATTTACATCTCCATTGGGATGGCGGCTGCATTGAGCAGCAGTGACATCGTGTATAAAGCTGCATTGCTTGTCCTAATTGGATGGACAGTGTCTTGGATGAGTTTCGCGTCAAATGTTTGTGTAAAGGTGGTTATAGGAAAATGGAAGGAACAAATTTTAGCAGTTTGAAGGACATAATTTGTAAAACGTTTTTTTGGTAGATGCGAAAATTCAAAACATGGGTACGACAAGTAACCTCGTCGGATGCAACCATGAATTCCCAAAAGAGGTGGAATGCACAAATGATTCTGGAAGAGCTGGACGAAAATCCTGTCGCTGTAGATGTTTATGGATTGTTCACGGTTACAAATGGATTTATTGGAAAGGTTAATAGGTGGTATATATTGAATTTTAAGAATTTGAGGTTATTAAGATTAATAATATTAAAGCATTATCTACATTTTAATAATTCTCAACAGACTTTTACAGCAATTATCACCTATTTCATTATATCCCTTCAATTTTCGAGTGCTGGCTCAACACAAGCTAGTTGAACGATTGTATATATATGTGATCAATCAAGAAAATATGACACAGCAACCAGTCCGAAAACACTACACGACTACAATAAAAAAAGTACGCGCCTTCACACATTTCCTAGATTGCGTATCGATTCTAACTGCAATTGAGCTGTAATTGAAAAAAACTATGAAATAAAGGTAAACATATGATAAGTTTAATTTCCTAACTGCTATTAACTGAACTTACCTTACATAAGAAAGATATACCTGGAACACATGTAATAACATATCCAATTTCAGACATCTACTTTGCTACATTGCAGACACACCCACTCTTTAAGCCAAATCCCAATGAACGTAATAATGTATTCCAGAGCATTTCTAAACTTAAAATCATATTTGCTAACCAGTCAGGTGAAGAATGGTGCATGGTAAAACAAGACATTAAATTTTGATATTATAAAAGGACACGCCTAAAATTATAGTCCCAGTTTAGAAGCACAGTTGAGAGGAACCACGAAATGGAATTATCTGTTGATTCTCAGTCGTAAAAATGTCTGGGATAAAATCTTTCCTCTCGTCCAAGAACACAATTCACGAAGATTTGAGAAAGGAGAAAAATCTTGGTAGTCGTCAGAGAAATGTTCAGGCTTTACATTGCGTCCCACTTTTCCTCGACATTGGATACCGCTGTTGTATTTTCCCATTCAAATTGAAGTTCAACAAGGAAACGGAACGTTTTCAAGTGCATCACTGGCTACCGCAAAAGGTTATTTCAAAACGTCTAATAAATTACCAAAATTGCCCATTTTTAGTATAATTTTTTTAGCTTCTTTTTATTTATAATCACGTGTTAGATCGCAGTAGGATTCCTTCACTCCGTTAGTATACTGATGACTGCGAATGCTGCCTATACCTTCCGTTTGAAGCCGGAGTCAACCGGAAGTCTGGGCTACTTTTGGAGTCTTCGAAGTGTAACAGACCTGATGTTTGGGACAAGTTTTATGGAATGTGTTTTCCGACGACAGAGATTCTTTCTAGAAATTGTAAATCACGAGCAATTGTTGGAGAATGGAAAATCGTACAAGTTATCAAATTTTCAAGTAGATACATATAATATATATTGATGCTTCAAATATCGTTGGCGTAATTACAAAATAAGCTTACTCATATTTGTTTTTTAAAAATGTAAACAGATCAAACTCTTTGTCACCGGGATACTTGCTCTAATCATCGCAATATCATCTTTGCAAACAATCTGGTGGTTGCCATCAGAAAATTTACAATTTTCTTCACTTTGGAAGGATTTTACAAGCATGGGTCGTGACCTACTTCCATTCAGTAATATGCCAGGGCCAGCCCTCGACGACTTTTCTTTAGAAAACTTACTTTTTTGCTTGATTGGAGCCACACTGCCATTCTACCGCTGGGTTGCAACATACTTCGTTGATGGGATGATTCTCGTACTTGTGTTGACTTTGTGGCTGTCTGCAAGCCAATTCATCTCTAGGTTGAAATGCTCTGCCGCCTCCCTGAATGACGTTCTTGACGAATTCGAAAGATTGAAATCTCTTACTTCAAACGTCAATTCAGCTTTTGGTGGAACATTGCTATTGTGCTTTTCTAGTGCGATCATGTTCTACTCTCTGGGCTTGAGAGATGTGCTCTCATCCAATGACTCCCTGAAGAAAGCACTCGTGTTGGTTCTCATGGGAATTACTTTTGCGTGGATGACCATGGCATCAGATATATGTTTGAAGGTAACAATTCAGAAATTTAAAAACATTTGATTGATTGATTGATTGATTGATTGATTTAATTAATTGATTTAATTAATTGATTTAATTAATTGATTTAATTAATTGATTTAATTAATTGATTTAATTAATTGATTAATTAAAACAAACTATTTTAATTGTTTGTAGATGACATATTTTAAAACATGGATACAAAAATGGACAACTGTTAATTCGACGATGAACTGTGAGAAACGATGGATGATGATAATGCTGCTTAGCGAGCTGGCAGATAATCCTGTTGCAATTGACCTTGGAGGACTATTCACGGTGACGTTTACCTTTATCGGCAAGGTTCGCATGGATTGGTTGCAAATTTCCAAATTTATTTCAATGATGCATTGATCTTCTAATTGACACAAAAGGCAAATATTGGTTTTTTGTAGACGTTCACAGCAGTTCTTACATACTTCATAATAACACTCCAATTTGAAAGTCCCGATCAAATTTGCTTCGACAAGGGGCGAGTTCTGGAATTGATGTTTAGAAACGGCTCCACCTATCCTAATCAAATTTATTAAACCAGCTCTAAACAAAAAAGCACTACCATTATGTAAAAATGACAACGGGCTATACTAAAGTAACTGATATTTACAAAGGTAAAAGCCAATATCATTTCGAGCATTAATTTTAAATTGCTTGTTTAGGGAATTCTATACAATTATTTCTGTTGTTAATATAATGTTCTTACGATTAGTCAAATGGCATTAAGAAAATTTCACTTTATTTGATTAATTTATCTAATTATATGTAAGTAAGCCATTTTACAGGTGTTCACATATTTTCACACGAAAATTTTAATCGAGATTGCACGAGCATCCACATTGAATGAGTTCTCCATACAATTTGTATTGTACTTGTTCGTAATAATTTAGAAACTTCCATTGTCGTTAGAAATGGAAAATAATTTGATAAACGTCAGAATCAGAACCAAAACCTCGATTCTTAGAAACTTAGGCTTACACGATTTCCATCATCGCGATGCCCCAAAAACCAATCATTTTTTATTTCTCATAATAAACATTGGCTACAATCTCTGCATAATCCCGTTCAAGCTGAAATACGACAACAAAAGTCAAAGGGTTCAAGTGCAGCAATGGCTTCCTCAAAAGGTTAATACAATTTGGAAGGGTGAAAAACTTTAAAGACATTTTTAATTCAAACTAAGCTATACGCCTTATTTATTTTTTAGATCATCACTTTCATCATTCAAGTCTTCATTATATGTCATGTGGCATATTACGTTTATGTATACGACAAGCAAAATGAGTACCTTGGAAATTTGAGCTACTTCGCCAATCTTCGAAGCGTACTGGATGTGCTACTTGGATTAAGCTTTGTGGAGTGCGTTTTCAGAAGGAAGTCTATCTTTGAAGCCATCCTTCATGATTTGGAACTTCTTGGAAAGTATTCGCCAGGCGAAAAATTCAATTTCAAAGTATGCAACTTTTTTTAAAAAAAATTGAGTTTCCTTGTATCAATATTCACACTCTGTTTACTTATCCTTTTCAGATGAGGTCTTGCATCATTGTGGCGATCTCACTTTCGATCTTTTTATCAATGATGAACACCATTTGGTGGCTTCCATGGACAAGTCAAGGCTTTAGCCTCGACGTCCTTTTCACGGATTTGGTAAAAATGGGAAGAAATACTTTTCCTCTCATTAGCGAAATTTTTCCAAGCTACGACTTTGCTATGTGTTTCATCGGCTTCGCAATTCCATTCTTCAGATGGTTCACGGTCTACTTCGTCCAGGTAATGGCTCTAGCAATTATATCGACCTTGTGGGCATCAGTGAAAAACTTCGTTTCTCACCTGAAAACCGAATCCAATTTCGACGAAAACGTTGTTGAGGATTATGAAAAACTGAAGAATCTCAGCACACATATTAATTCCACGATTGGAGCAATTTTACTGTTCTACTTGACCAACGAGGTTATCTTCGTTTCAATAATGATGGAAAATGCATTAAACAGTAGGAACTTGGTACAGAAGGCAAATGTCTTCTGCCTCATTGCGTGGGCGCTGTCTTGGATGAGCATTGCATCAGATATTTGCGTGAAGGTATCCAATCAAAATTGCTGGTTTCTAGAAAAATTTGATGACATAGTGGCCAACTTGTTTTGTACATATTTTAGGTGAGTCAATTCAGAACTTGGATACGTCGAGCAACCTCGTCTGATGTGGATATGACATGTCAAAGGAGATGGGCTGTTCAAATGATTCTTGAAGAATTGGACGAGAATCCTATCGCAATCGATATTTACGGATTATTCACGATTACTTATGGATTTATCGGCAAGGTAAGTAGAGTACTTTGATAAATTGAAATTGAAAAGGAAGAATATTAAAATTATATGTTTGAATTTTCCAATTATTTTTATCTAGACGGTTACAGCAGTTATCACTTACTTTATAATTTCACTTCAATTTACTACGCCAAGTCAAGCACCAACTTGGCAAGATGGAGTGGGGATATGTGAGATACTTCGTGGGTGCGCAAATCACTCCACCTTTGTCCAATAACAAAATTTTCAATTTAAAATGAAGCATTCAATCACAATTAAAATGAGAAAAACACGAAATGCGTCTGCTTTGCCGCTCTTCCTAAACGGCCAAAAGGGTTAATGTACTTTATATTTCCTTTTCCATTTGCAATTATAATTACGAACATAAATACATAACCATTTTGTGAAAAGAAAACATTTTATTTTCTGTGCCGAATATATCAAGACGAAGCTGTATGTAGTTAAATTATTAAAACGTTACTTTAAATCAATTAAACAAAGTGGGCACCACTACACCATCTCCTAAAACATATGACACTCCAACTCGTAAAGCCCTGACGAGCATATTCTACACTTTGCAGTTTTGGAGTTCTCATTCCAGATTCCAACCTGCGCAAAATTGTCATCAAAACAGTGTTGTCGATACAATGGAGAATAGTTTGATAAGCGTCGGGTCCAAAAATTCGTTTATTGCAAATTTAAAATTACATTCAAGTTACCGACAGAGTCAGGAAGAAAGTACAAGAACAAACCATTTCTTGTTGCTTTTTATGAACATTGGTTATCACGTCTGCATAGTCCCATTCAAGCTGAAATACGACAACAAAAGTCAACGCTTTCAAGTGCAGCAATGGCTTCCGCAAAAGGTCCATAAAAATTCCAAACTTGAAAGTCGTGAAAAATATTGAAAATTACATAAAATCACTGTACTTTTTGAATTGAAAATTTGAATACTTAATTTTCTTGTTTCAGATAACCGCTTTCCTCATTCAGGTCATCATAATATCCCACGTGGCATATTATGTTTATGTCCTTGATCATATCAGTGAGTCCCGTGGAAATTTGAGGTATTTCGTAAATCTCCGAAGCATGACGGATCTACTACTTTCATTAAGTTTCATCGAGTGCATCTTCCGAAGAAAATCTACCTTTGAAGCTGTCCTAAATGATTTGGAAGAACTTGGAAAACATTCTTCAAGCGACAAATTCAATTTTAAAGTAAATTTTTTTTAAATTGTGGAATCTGTCTTTTTGAACAACATTTTTTTTCATTTTGATGTTTTTCCTCGACGTTTTCAGATGAAATGTTGTATCCTTGTGGCCATCTTAGTTTCACTTATTTTAACAATTCTGGACACCTTCTGGTGGCTACCGTGGACAAATGAAGGGTTCCGAATGGACCTCCTTCGGAGGGATTTGATAAGAATAGGACGCAACATGTTTCCCTTCCTCGACAAAATATCATCACGATACGATCTCTTTCTGTGCTTCATTGGCTTCACAATCCCTTTCTTCAGGTGGTTAACGGCGTACTTCGTTCTGGTATTGACTATGGTCATTATAACGACATTGTGGGCTTCTGCGAAATCCTTCGTTTCTCGCCTACAATTTAAAGCAACCTTCTGCGAAAATGTTATGGCGGAATATGAGCAACTGAAACGACTCAGTTTGCATATCAATTCTTGTATTGGGACTCTTGTCCTATTCTACTTGACAAACGAGGTCATTTTCGTTTCTCTTGGGTTGGAAGCTGCATTAAAGAGTAGCGACCTGATGCACAAAGCAAATATCTTTTTCCTGATGGCATGGGCGGTGTCTTGGATGAGTGTAGCATCAGATATTTGCGTCAAGGTATCCTATCAAATTTTGGGAGAATAATTAACTTTTGCAAACATTCCAGACCAGGTTCAAATTATCAATTAATTTTTGTTTAATTTAGATGGGCCAATTCAAAACTTGGTTGAGACGAGTTATCCATTCAGATATGACCATGACTTTTCAAAGAGTATTGAAAGTTCAAATGATCCTCGAAGAATTGACCGAAAATCCGGTCTCGATTGATGTTTACGGGTTGTTCACGATAACATATGGATTTATCGGCAAGGTATCCACCTGAGTAAATATGAGTTACAAATTATATTTAAAAAAGTTCATCTTTGATTCGTACATCCATTTCCTTTTCTCTAGACGGTTACAGCAGTTATAACTTATTTTATCATTTCACTTCAATTTGCCACTGCTTCCCCAGAAGGGACTTGCTATGATGGAGTGAAGATATGTGAAATTCTTCTTGAGTGTGGAAATCACTCCACCTTAGATAAATAAAAAATATTTAATCTACTTTAAAATTCTACACGAAATTTTATAGCCGAATGAAATTTGCTGATCGTACTAATTGTTTATTGTAATTTGTGAATTATGAGCGTATTTCGGATATTATTTTTCAAGGCGAGAATTAATCAATTAAATTGAACAACAAAATACGTCCCGCTGTACAAATTATGATTGCGTTATCATTATGCTTTGTTTTTTTCGGAAAAAAGTACGTATTATATAGTGCTCTCACAGAATAAGCACGAACCTACAGTCCAATTGTTACGTAGAATTTCCTGAAATTAAATTTGCGATCGAAATTATAATTGAACTCATCCCATCGACGATATGAACGTATATGGAGAGAACTTTTCGACAAGAAAATCTCGAATTTTGGCAAACCTGAAGGAGGTGGCCGAGGTGGATAGAAATTTTCGCAAGGAGGATGTGCCTAGAAAGCCATACCATTTTCTTCAATTCTTCCTCCAAATTGGGTACACAGTTTGCATCTTCCCATTCAAGTTGGAGTATGATACCAACGACAAACAATATCATGTACATCACTGGCTCCCTCAAAAGGTTACAACAATATATTTAAATACCTTCTAAATAAATGTTATAGATTTATGCAACATTTATTGTAGCCAAGCTATTGGCTCATGAAATAATGTTCATTCGAATGCCTCCTCAACCAACAGATATTCACATCGTTCCTATATTTCTGCAACATGAGCATTCTCCTCCTCCTTGGATTCAACACTGAAGGAGAGTCAACCGGAAATTTGAAATATTTCGAGAGGCTTCGAAGCATAACGGACTTACTCCTGGCAGCAACTTTTGTGGATTGTGTTTACCGGCGAGAGAAAATCTTTATGAAAATCTTGAACCAGTTAGAAGAATGTAAACGTCTCTGGTGGAAATATAATTTCAAGGTTAATTTGTAATTTAATTTTTTAATAAAAAGGTAATATTCTTAAGTCTAATTAATTTTATTTATAAATTGCTTTTAGATGAAAATTTTGTTGGCCTGTGTCGTTGTGTATTCCTTCATTTTTGCAATTCTCGACTTAATATGGTTTATGCCCTGGCGAAAGAATAACTTCGGATTTGAGCATATTTGGAGGGATTTTGTGGAAAGGGGACGTGTCATTTTCTTTGCGAGCAAGTCTTCATCATATTCCAGCTTGACTAAGATTTTCTTTGGCTTCGCTGGATTCACAATTCCACTTTATAGAGCGGTGGTAGTCCACTTCGTCGCGGCTTTGACTCTTGCGTCTGTTCTCACTTTGTGGACATGTGTGAAGACATTCATTGTTGAACTACAACATAATAAAGCTCTAAACGATGAAGTTATGAAAACTTATGAACAACTGAAATCACTCAGCCTAAATCTCAATTCCGCTATTGGACCGAGTTTGCTAATGCATTACACCAATTCAATCGTCTTCTTTTCAATTGGCTTACAAGATGCATTACGGGCCCCAGACTTGGTTCAGAAAGGAATGGTGATGATGATGATTGTGGGAATAGTCATTTGGATGTCGATTGCGTCAGATGTTTGTGTAAATGTATGTGAAAATATTTTTTTAGCCAAATTAAAAATATGGCGATAACAATATTAATTTTCACTTGATTTCAGATGGGATATTTCAAAATTTGGTTACGGAAGGTAACCACTTTAGACACGACGATGAACAGCGAAAAGAGGTGGAGTACGCAAATGCTCTTTGATGAATTGGAGGAAAATTCAGTGGCAATTTACGTTAATGGATTGTTCACCGTGACGTATGCCTTCATTGGAAAGGTTGGTGTATAATGTATAATTTTGAATGAGAACGAAAATTTATTGAGTGGCATATTGTTCAGAATCATGTACAGCGAAACAATTTTTTTAAAGACTTTCATCGCAGTTGTGACCCACTTCATCATATCACTGCAGTTTGAAAGTCCTCAGGAAACTTGCGTTTCCAAAGATGGTCTTCTGGAGATCCTTGGGTCACATCGAAATTGCACCTGCTAAAGTCTTGTTTCAAAAAATCTTGTTGAAATCAACGTTCACGTATCATCAACTCAATCGCCTTTTATTACAATGACATATTTGTTACAACTTTTTAGATGTTAGATGATATAGTGCACTTGTCATTTCAATTATCAATTAAGTTTCAATTATCATTTCCTCCGTTTCATTATAATTTCAGGGGATCCGTGATCAATTATTTTTAAATGAGTGTCAATATTTGCACAATTTTTAATAATTGATTTTTATTAAACTAATAATAATCATTCATTTACTTATCTCATATTTGTGAAATATAAATTCAGTCATATTTTCGAATTTGGTCAATGACAATTATACCTCTACAGCAAAATTCTTCTTCTTCTTACATCCACGGTTGAAAATGTTGACAATGGACAAAACTTGTATACAAGTTTTTCCGGTAGCGCAACTAACGTCGATGGGCATGGACAAGAATGCTCTTACAAAAAATAATAACTCGCATTTTCTTCGTATTTTCCTTCAATTTGGATACCAATGTTGTATTGTCCCATTCCGTGTGGACAACTACGACAACCACTTTAAAATATATCCAGAATATCAATGGCGTCCACAAAAGGTATCCTTATAAGATAATCCAGCTTATAATTATCTAATATAATTAATAAATAATTTCGTTCACTTCCCGTCTTCAGATAGCTACATGCGTCGGTCACATCAGTAGTTTACTCATGATCGCCCACACAATGTACACAATTGATATCCAAAGTGTTTCTCCAGGAAATATCGGTTATTTCTCGAGACTCCACAATATCACCGACTTTCTCCTCCATGCCAGCTTTGTGGAATGTGTTTTCAGACGAAAGTCCGCATTTTTGGCAATTCTGAACCATGTGCTCCTCCAGGAAACTCCTCTCACAATAAAACATTATAAATTGAAGGTAATTCTTAATTGCTCAGTTATTAGAAGATTATGAATGATAATTTAAGTATTTGGGGATTCCAATCTAATTTTTTGGTGCACACATTCCAGATGAAAATTTTCGTCACTGTCATCATCATTACGTGCATTGTCTTAGCACTTGTAACGACAACCTGGTGGCTGCCCTGGCGACAAATTTATAATTTTCAATTCAGCAGTCTTTGGAATGATTTGATTGATATTGGGCGGGCAATCTTCTCTTTAAACAAGTCATCATTCCATGGTTTCTCGTGGGGAAACACAATTCTGGGTTTGATCGGATTCCTTGGACCATTTTACAGATTTTTGGTGGTTCACTTCATCGAGGGATTGGTAATAGTTATTGTGTTGACTTTGTGGGTGGATGTGAAACAATTCCTTGCTCGGCTAAGTTCCAAAGCAATCTTGGACGACGGGGTTACGGAGGATTACGAACAGTTGAAGCTTCTCAGTGTGAATATCAACTCGGCCATTGGCACATGTCTACTTTTGTACTTGACAAATGCCACAATTTTCTTTTCAATTCGCTTGTACCACGCACTTAATTCCACGGAATATATGCACAAAATAATCGTTGGAGATCACATTTTGAGGACTGTTGTTTGGATGGCTATAGCTTCGGATGTTTGCGTTAAGGTAAAATTCTGCGGGAATGAAATTATGTTGAAATTTAAAGTAAATAGTTAGCTTCTTGATGTCACCAAAGATGGGACATTTCAAAACTTGGATAAGAAAGTCAACATGCTTGAACGGGAGAATGACAAGTGAGAAACGATGGAGTTGCCTAATGCTCCTCCATGAATTGGAAGAGAATCCAGTGGGAATTGATCTCAACGGGATGTTTACAGTTACATACGCTCTAATGGGCAAGGTTAGGAAAAAATTCTAAAATATCCTAAGAAAATGCTTACTTTTATAGTGAATTCAGCATATTATTTATGTGTACAATAGACGTTTACAGCGGTCATCACATACTTCATAATTTCTCTACAATTTGAGAGTCCTGACCAAGGTTGTCTAGACAAGGTGGGACTATTGGAGATGTTGGTTTCTCATGGAAATGCCACTGATTCAGGTAACTGAGGTAAAAATCTGAACTCATAAAAAATTACATTAATTAATTCTCGAAGAATTATAAAATTTGATGTTTCGATGTCACAATGAAATTTTATGCTTGGAAGCATAATATCGTAGACCGGATGTACGTAATAACTTTCCTGTAAAATTCCACTGGTCAAAAGCAAATGTGCTCGTGAATAAAATGAACACCTGTAAAAAGAAACAATATGCATGGTTTTTTTTTGTGTTTTGACATAGTTCTCGGCGGTGGCATTGACTTTTTCATTGAAGCAATAAAAGAGACACATTTAACAATTGAATTTACAACCTGAATTCACGTTGAATGCTTCAATTGGTTCATGAACCGATAATTTCTTTTAATTAATTTCACAAAAGAAACATTATTGCCATAACCCCATTCATCTACGCCGCTTTCAATGACATCTCGAAATTTCATGACATTCTTCAAGGTTAAATTAAATCAATGAGAGGATCAATGTAGGCTACTGAATCAATAGCGGACTCGTGCGCTGCATGATAACACAAATATTTAGTTCTTAAAGAAAGAATTATTTAAACAAGATTTTTAAACCATGTCAGCGAACGCTGCTGATTCACCCCTCAGAAAAGGATGGCGAGCTCTAATTTTACTTCTGAAAGTGACCATTTCCATGATTCTTGTCTACTTCGGACTTTGGTTTATTGAATATAGTCCATATCTTTCTGAAGATGTGCTCACACCTGGCAACGGAACAATTTATACATCTTACAATGGAGGAATTACTTGCAACTCATTGTACCCCATCAAAACCCCCAAATCCATTGCTCAAATCCAGAAAATTGTGAAACACGCTTTGCGCAAGAATCTAACCGTGAAGGCATTTGGAAGTTTGCACTCGGCTTCGGACATTATTTGCACAGAAGGTGTGCCAATTAGCATGAGTCTCATTGATCACTTCGCCTACGACAAGATGACAAAGAGGGTCACTGTTGGAGCAGGAATGAAGGTGTTTCGGTTTATGGAAGCATTACACCTGGAAGGAAGGTCACTAGCTGGAGTTCCAGCTTATGGGGATATCACCATTGGCGGTGCAATCGCCACCGGAGCGCACGGCTCAAGTCTCAACTTTCCGACAACAATTTCAGACCAAATTGTAGGTTTAAAGGTTATCGATGGCCTTGGGAACTTGAGAACCATTTCCAGCGAAGAAGGGCTAAGTGCCTTCAGAGCTCATCTAGGCTTGCTGGGAATTGTTGTTGAAGTTGTGCTGAGAACAGTTCCTCAATTCAAGATTCAGTTCACAAACTATCCCACTTCAGCCGAAGTTCTCGAAGACACAAACATTTTGGTTAAATACGCAAGAAAAAATGACTTTTTCCAATTTTGGTGGTATCCTACGGCAAAACAAGTGATTCTATCGAAAGGGAACATTGTTCCAACCAACACAAGTGGCGAGTGTCAAACCAACTTTATTCCCCCGATTGAGAAGGACTTTGCTCGGTTCGTGAGGAAAGTTGTGGAAATTCTTCAAGAATTTAGGAGCACTGTTGGCCTCTTCCTCTTTCAAACTTATACGATGATCTCCCTCTTCACCCCAGTTTTTGGAAGAGCTCCATTCTACTCAGAAGGTGATGGGGAAACACCTTGTGAAACTGAGGCGGTTGGATACAGTTACAAAATGTTGGCGAATCGGTGTGAGAAATGCCCTTGGAGTCATGGAAGCGACTCGTTCTTCACTGACGAGTCGGAAATGGTGATTCCAGTGGAGGAACTGGCTGGTGCAATGGTCACAATGAAAAGTATTTTGGATAAGTACCCTATCGAATTTTATCTTAATGGAATATTCTTTCGGTTCATAACTCCGTCGAATGGGTGGATGACCTTGAATCGGAGACGGGAATCTGTGGGGATTGAGTGGGTGACGGCGATCAGGAGTGACAAGTTTACCCATCCAAAGTATGGTTTGCCAGTTATCCAAGCGCTTAGTCAGGCACTTGTAAGTTTTTCTTACTGAAAAGTTTAATCAGATTTCATTTTAAGATGAGTAAAACTAAAATGGAATTGTGCAGGTTCAAAAGCATAAAGGACGCTCCCATTGGGGAAAGAATGGTCTGTACTACAGCAGCCCAGAAATGATTCATCTTCAGCATAATAAGTATCACGATAAGTTTGTTGAGGTCATGAAGGAGATGGATCCACAGGGCGTGTTTCTCAATGACTTTGGACGACGAGTGCGATTTGGCGATGAGAAAATGACGGTCGAGTCGAGGATGAAGTATTGTGCGATGACGGATCACTGCATTTGTCAAACTGATAAGGATTGCGGGGAGACAGGGAGCGATTACAAGTGTGGGAATCTGATGGGCTACAATGTGTGCATGGGCGACTTCAGAGAGATTGAGAAAGAAGGGAAAAGTGCGGTGATGAGTAGTTTTATGGGGGTGGTGCAATCCATGCAGAGGTTTCTTGTGAATATAGTTTACTGAAAATGATATTAAATAAAATAATAATTATTGAACACTAATGTGTACGGAGGACATACAAAATCGTTGACATACGTTAACCAGTTAAATTAATTACTCACATCAGTTAAAAACAAAGCTGTCTCATGGACATACCTCCTTATCAGAAGATTACATTCATTTTGAAGTACCGAAAAAGTGTTCAGTCGACCATGTACTAATTAAAAGCTTTTGTTTCTCTCTGGCACTTCTGTCGCTTTGTAAACGACTACATTTTTACATGATAAATTTCATGAGCATTCATGTCAAGTCCAGGCTATCGATGTTGCTCATGGTTTATTTAAAGAAGGTCTTCAAAAAATACGATGAGGATAAACTGAAAAAAGAGTCTTATCTAAAGGAAAGCGTTTTTTAAAATGTGACTGGATGTAATTAAGCAAACATGATATGGTGAAAAACAAAAGCTTTCAGAACGCCAACCTTTTGTTTTAATTTTATCTGCAAGTGCAAACGTTTCAAAGATGACTCAACATTATCAATGCAAATATCATAAATATGCTATGGTTTTGCTCAACCGAACCCAGTCTTGCAATATTCCTGGGAAGGCATAGACATATAGATTTGCACAATTAAAATAAAATGGCCATGGTACACGCATTCTTTGAACGCATGAAAGTAAATTCCGCTGCGGTGGACACTTTCGCCTTCACTGAGGAAATTAGGGCGTATCACAAATTCTCAGTTGTTTTCGAAATATTTTTCCCAAATGCAAACGAAGACTTTGGAGAGAATTTGAAATCCTGGTTGCGCGTAATATCCGACGGATTTGACGTGGTTCGTGAGGTTTCGATAAATCACAATTTTTAGCCAGACTACCGATTCAAAGTCTAATTATTATTTCCCATATATCGTGTAGGATATAGTGACACCAGAATACCAAACTTTGATTGAAACCTCCAAAGAATTTTGGAAAAGCCAAGGAGCCCTGGACCTTGATCCGGATACAGTCGAAAACATCCATTGTTTTAAATTTTGGATTTACTTGATACAGGTATGATAACATACAACATAGCTCAAATTGGGTTAGACGTAATCTCTAATTGTGAATATACCGGAAAGTAGAAGTACCGTTTGCTGGGCAAGGAATATATAACGCGAAAAGAAAACTGCGTAGTAGAATCCAACTATGGAAACAACAAAAAGTTTAATCAGCTTGAACGGAACGACAATATATATCAGTTTATGAATGGATTCATGTTTGAAGAAACAAAGGTTGTTCTCTTTGGACAAGATCCGGCCCCAACTGAGGCGTCATCTGGATATGCTTACCACCGTTCCGTTTGTAAATCGACGAAGGTAGTATTTGATAAACTTGACTGGGAAATGGATTCTTTGTCAACAATTGAGCCTTCCCTCTCATCATTGGTTTTGCCACCGGCTAAAATGGCATCCGCGAAATATAATTGCAACATGAGCGGATGGATTTCACAAAGTAATTTTATATTGCTAGGTGGTGTAATATAAGACATATTACAAAATTACTTATTTTGTCAAAACTAACCAATATGCCGGACTGGTTCGATGTAGAAGTTCTGTTGATAAATGCTCGCCTTACGATGGTTAATACGGATGTTGATACTCCACCGTCGTCACTAATTACGTTCCTTGTTCGTCGACTTTCCGAAGATCAGGACCACTTGGTATTCATTCTAGCAGGAAGAGTGGCACAAAAATTGTCGGCACAAATTAACACGGTAACGTATGATTGCATGACTATGAAGTTGTTTGAACGTCGAAAAGTAGGTTCGAAGATTATTCAAATTTTCATTCAACATTATTGTTTAATTTTCAACCACGCCTTCAGGACAAACATTTGATAATAGAAGTGAACCTCCCAGGCTGGTACAATTTCGACGATACTCCACATCCACATTCGTCCTGGAGTGACCAGCTACCATTTACCAACGCAAACTTCTTTCTCCATCAACGTAAACCTCAGGAAAGTTTGATAGATTGGCTTTCCATAATTAACCGGGATGACGAAACTGCTTCAGCCAGCAGGCTGCAATGTCTTACTTCGTTTTTCGATAGTATGTTAAGCCAAAATGCAGCCCTCCTGGAGGGCACGCAGTACTACCTTCTAAACACGGAAAATGGGAGACCTGCGGTTGTCAGAAGACCTGTGGTTGCTTGGAACGGCGACGAACATCCTATGTAAAAGGATTATATTTCATTATTCAAATGATCAAATTATGGGTCTCGTGCCCGTTATCAGATAGAAATTATATAAACTTTTCAGCTTGAAAATATTTGATTTAGTCCATTTCAATTTATCAGGACAAATACGTACAGTTGTAATAAAAAAGATTTTGGCTGTCAAATTTCTTGGTACTTTTCTGTCATGTGAACCACAAAAGCATGGCTTTAAGTTGGGAACAGTTTACTATGGCAAGAGCAGGGACTTTACAATATTTCAAAATTCCCAGAATGTAATTTCTCTACGACAATTTGCAGATAATAATTGCCAAAGGTAAAATAGTCATGTCTAATAAGTCACCCTTCCTAATTATAAATCGCTATCATCAAATGTGACGGCATATATCGCACCAATTTTCATACAGAGATAATACCCTGAGAGGTTCATGGTTTGTAACAATGTGTTTTACTTTAACAAGAATTGTTAACTGAAGATAATATTTACAAGCTTTACATATCAACAGAAACAAAAATGGCATAAAAAATGCGGAGATTCATCAAATAAAAAGTCAGTTACGAAATTTTCATCAACTGTCCAAAAAGGCCCATACTTGACTTGAATGGGTCTTACTGATTTCGCTTGCAGCAAGTGAATTTTTGTCTGTATGGATTTCTTGCTAGGTACCGCATTCCAATGTCTCGCCAACCTGAGGTGGACCTTCACAACATTAATGGAGAGGAGATGCACCCTCGTCGCAATTGGAATGAAGTGGGCTTCCACCATGATCATTACAATTGTCACAAACAAAGTCCCAATGTAGAGCCCATCCGGCAGCTTTCCGTGTCCATTGATGCAAACCCAGATTCCAAACACGGGTCCCCAGAACATAATCGTGAGTATATTGTAAATAAAGAGAAAGAAGACAATTTGCATTCGACGATAAATTAATATTGTATATGTGTAAAGCGAGTAATAAACTTGGAAGTTGCGAACTCTGGAAATCAAAACTTTAACATTTTTTGCAGCCATGTCCAAGAGAGAAAGAATACAAGGGAGCCAAAAACATTGTTTCTTGTTATCTCTACGCTACATATAAAGTCTTAACAATTCTAAACAAAATTGTTCCAAATATTTCATTTCGTTCATGTATGACTGTGTTTGTAAGTACGAAATCCTCAAGCAAAAAGTACGTCGAGTCATAGTCGAGGTAAATTGCCAAAACCGTTATTGCAAAGGGAATGGTAATAGAGAATACCACCAAACCGCACATAAATACCCCGTATGAGTTTTTATCTGCATCTCGCTGCATGGATTGGTAAGCTACAAGAGAAAATAATTAAGTTGGAAATTTAATTTAATTTATTGCTTCATAAAATATATAAGTAGATATAATTAATAAGTATTTTCATACATTCCTCAATTTCCGCACGTAGTTGAAGTATTTCATTCAGAGACTGTAGACAATTTTCTGAATTAGCCAAAAGAACTGTCACCAAAAAGACATAGCTCAAAATGATTATGCTGCTCGTTCCCAGAATGATTGCGTTGACAAGAAAGAAGTCATTTCTTGGATGAATACCCCCGTATTGGACACAAACAAATATACAGCAAAGGCCTAACAGTGTGACGATAACGAAAATGGTAATCCATGGTATCCACAGATTGGCTTCAGTTTTGAAAGCTCACTGAAATCAGAATTATTCCATTTGACTGGTAGCGACCAGAGGGGGAAATAAACGATATTATTGTGGAGTTGGAAAGAAAGAATTTGAGTTTCGGTTGTCATTTTTTGAATACTTGCCTCAGGGGTACGAAGAACACGTGAAGGTCCCTGTATATGGCAACCAAAGGAAGGTTGCCTATAATACAGAGTATGAGATGCATTTCG
>JAQFZW010000933.1:0-37585 GCA_034687055.1 Heteromurus nitidus | reverse complement strand
CCTCCCGCAAGATTTCGCGACCTCGGCAATACAGTACCTGTATATGAGCCACGACGACAATATCTCCATAGTACAAGCAATGAATACAAGCATATCCTTTTACGAGCTTGCAAATTATGTAGTTTCTTGGACAAATTGAGCAATTTTATAAACATTTACAAAATTCTAGATAACGGAAAAGCGAAAAATGTGCGTATATTTCATTCAGTCTTTCCTCATTCACTGAATTATAAAGGAACGCGTAATTAAGTAACAAAAATAATTGTGTTGAGCATTATTTCACACAATTCTTTGAAAATTCGCCGAGTTGATCAAAAAAGTCCTCGTTCACTCGCTCTCATTCAGAAATTGAGCAGATTACAGATGGAGCCCGACTCTTTTGTGAACAAGTTCATTGGCTTTTTCTAATTGCCAAATGTGCAACTTAAACATGCAAATATGCATGATTTTGAAATTTTGAAAAAAGTGCGTATAGAGTTCTTTTTGTCTGCTGCCAATAATTTGGCATACATCATATAGTTATTAAGATATATATATATATTAGTTGTTTTTAAAAATTCGAATGTAATGACGAAAAAAATGTGTCGCAACAAACCAAAAATCCTAACTTGTATATATTAACTTCATTGTGTGAGCGATCCGACCAAAAAAATCTTTATGGTTAATTTTGAGGGGCGTGAATCAACAAAAAAAGCTTCCTACAAACGTTATTGTTTGGTTGTATGCATTTTTTAAAAAATTGTTTGTAAACAACGTGGGTCGATTATATGCTTGTGCAATATGCGGTAGACGACAAAATAAGTGACTTAATTTATGATCGTGTTGTATTTATTCGCACATATGATTTGTGCACGGCAATTTCTCCCGTGTGAGTTATATTGATGTTAACAAATACAGGGAAGCACAAAGGTTGTTCATTCAAGCAAACCCGATCATGATTTCATGTACACGCAATTTTCTTAAAGGGTGCGTATATATTTAGATTATATATAATGTAGCGTGCACTTCAACTTGAGGGTGTATTCACTCAGGACATATTTTCTTTTACCTGTTTGTGTTCCTATATAAATCTGTACAGTTGCAAATAGTTTGTATCTACCTGCTAAAGTATAAGCACATGCACACTTGACAAAAAACAGGAATTGCATTGAGGTATTTTTTTTGAGGACGAATAGAACATATATGTTACGTGACGCCCGTGCAGACGCATACGTACATAAAATATAGTGAGTCCCTTGAGCTACTATCTAAATAGGATTCTTAGTATATGAGCAAAGCAGTATGTTTGCAATTCTTCTTAAGGTAGCGTAGCTTACGTGCTAATGACAAAATTGCATTGATGCGTGTAAGATGCGGATAATAGCGAACAAAGAATATTGTTCGTAGAGGGACCCAAATAAGATGGTTTGAGCAGATTGACTATGATGAGCGTCGTCGTCATCCTCGATCCTCATCGGTCAATGATCGACGAGAATGTACACTTTTTATATTGGGTAACTAAAAGCACTAAATTATATGTGGGACTTTTTGCAACATCATCGTCATGAATGAAGATGTAGTTTTCTTTTGATAGAGTCATCGTTCGTCGTAATTCTGTTGGAGTTTCGTGTATGTGCAAAAAATAGCAGCAGTATGTGTTTGATGTAACGAATACATATATATTTGATTTTAGCAATATTAAATCAGTGTCATGTGTTAATGACATTTCGAGAGAGACAAACAAAAATATTTATGCGAACTATAAATAGATTTATGCATGTGAAGTAAACTGTAAAGAATCTTTTAATATATTATGCGTTGTGTGCAAATACAAGGCGTTTGACAAAAACGTGTTGACAAAGTTTTGTATTTTGAATGGGATTTTTGCTATAATTTTATACGGCATATTATGTGTTATGAAAGATATACAATGTTTTTTTTTTGGAGAACGAGATCCTACAGTTATACAATGCAACTTTGTTTTGATGGAAATGTATTTTTTATATTATATTTTTTTGTACTTGTTAACACATTAAATGTGATTATTTTACTATATTTAAATTAAGGAAGTTTACTCCCACGTGTTAAATGAAAATAACATAGAATTTTTTGCATATTATGTTTATATGAAAATTACAGAGAGTTGAAGGTTAATTGAGGGGACAATTTTTTTTAGAATAGAGTCATTTTATCATTAAGAGTTTTGTGGAAAATTGTAATTGTCGCAAAGGAAGTTTAGAAGTATTTTTGGACGTTCGTATTATTATCGTGATGATTATAAAGTGTAGACGTACCAGAACACCGCTTCACACGTGACAAAGGAGATGAGAATAAGCCATTTTGATAATGTCAACGGGATCCTTGGAATTTACATGTGGAAATTTATATAAACAAATTATTAGCATTTTGTGGGGTTTATTTAACATAAATTGTCGGAAGGAAGGAAGGAGGAAATTGTTTTTTTAAATTGGCGTTTGTTTGTTTGGGATAAATTAAACATATTAATGCGGGTTATAAGGTTGCCAGAAATAGTGTTTTAATTGGGGTTTAAAATTTGATTTTATATGAACTTTTTGGCAAGTGTGAACTATTTTCAGACTAATAAAATTACAACTATTATTATGCGTTCACAATAAAAAAAATGTCTTAAAATGCATGTATAAAATCGAGCCAGACGCGCACATGACAGAGTCAATGTGTGACTCATACTGCAGCGTTATATAATTTTCTGACGTCAACTAAAGAGATTTGACCTTATCCTTGCACGCAAAATTGAGCTCTATATAGTCTTTTTTTGGCGAGATTAATTTTCTTTTACAATTTCTAAAACCCAATTGCCAATAAAACGCTTTATACAATTTACGAGTACTTGCTCAGGTTATTAGTAATGTTTGGTGGTGTTCTGCTTGAGAAATGAGCTGAAGCAGCAACTAGATTTGTGTTTAACACATGAGTATATCTGTAAATTGCGATTCATTGGAGTATCGTGGTTTCTGCCTAGTACATTTTTGGTGAATCCGTAAAAACGCCAATAATAATTCGTCTAAGAACATTTCCAGGATGAGGATGTGGGCAAAAAGACAAAAAAAAAATATTGAGACAAAGAATGGCTGAAAATCCAACCAACACGACAGATTTGACAACGTATAAAAGCTCCATGCTCAATCTCGTGTGTCCGTGACCAATTTTCAATATCATTTTTACATCGCCACCTTCGAAAAAGCGTCATGAGTTGAGTGTGTGCACACATACCTGACAAATCTGACGAGGTTCATGTTCCTTCGTCTAACATTACGCGTCCCCAACATCGCGTTACTCTCATCCTCCTCCTCCTCCTCATGATCATCGTCAACAGCGTTTTTCTTATTGTGAATTGCATAATCACCACCTCCACCGTCACCTTCAACATCATCATCAGCAGAAGAAGAAGGTATCTTCTCACTCTGGTTTGCTCTCTGCAGCTGAAGAGGTTGATCCTCTTCCACAACTTGAGGCTCAACAATAGCACCTTCGTTACGTGAAGCACTTGAAACACCGTCATTCGTGGTGATGATTGTCGTCGTCAAGCATAACCTTGCCGTGTCTTCCGTAATGTCGTCGTAATTTCTGTGGGTTTGATGTGAGCGTTTGCCTGAAGCCTTGGTGTATTTGAAAAAAATTAAGGGTTTGTGGGAAACTTCCGGAAATAATTAAATGACGAATTATTTTTAAAAAATTAACCTTGTTTGGCGTTGCTGGTTTCTGAATGCGACAGCTCGTTCTCGCGCAGAGGTGGAGCCCGTGAACTGTGGATGATTTTTGGGGGGAAAATTATATGTAAAAATAATGGTTGATGGAAAATTAGTCAAACTCATGCAATAGTGATGTAGTTAAATGCGCATGTACCAATAAGAGAGCACATAACGGCAGCCAAGCATATTCCTTCGTGGATGTCCACTGGAGTGAGAACAGGAACTTGAGGCATTCTCGAGTACTCCAAAACACCCAACAGGACAACCAGCCCTGACTTTGAATTATTGTCAAATTGTATTCGACATTTCTTCGCAATAAAAATGAAATGCTCGTTGAAAATTTGAAATTAAAATCTGCCTTACGACAATGAAACCGGTAACGACTCCAGCCAGCGCGTGCTCGACAATCCAGAGGAAGAGGATAGCGACGAGGGCGAGAAGGAACGTTGGAATGAAAAACGTTATCGCATGACGAAGCCAAAGGTTGGAGAATTCTAGCCGGACTATTAACCTCGAGTAACTCCCTCCTGCCCAAATTTTTTAAAAAACGTTTTGCTAATATTTTAAATTGTGTGGGATTGTAAATAAGTTTAGGGATTATATTATATGCCTGTTTCAATAAAGTTCTGCTGCGAGTGCGTTTCTGCACGCGATAACGAGAAGGAGCCTCCCACTATTAATCGTTTGTTGACTGCAGTCGTGTCAACTGACTTGGAACCGTTCCTCCAAAAGTACATTATCTCGTTCGTTTTGTGGCCAACTATTATTAAAACAAGACTTTATTTTTTTGGAAAAATTATGTTGGAAGATGCTTGAACATAATGTTGGAAATAAACTCACAACTCTCCAACTCAATGTTGCATTCAAACGCATGAAATGGGTAGTTTTGGAGTTGCATGGCGCACGGGACCGTTACAGTTAACCTTTTTGTGTTTATTGGAAATCAATAATTTTGAGTTGTAAAAAAATAACTCAGATCTCATGTAAAAAAATCTCATAAAAATATTCCCGAACCTTGATGATTTGAGTACATTTCCAGAGGATGTGAGACGGACTATTTCATGGGGCAAGGTGCTCTTTCCACATGTCTTTCGTACTTGGTTCACTATGAACGTGTCCTTTTGTGAGATTAATAATTGCAAAATTTTATGCTTGATTTTTTAAATCTGATTTCAAAATTAAATTAACGTGAGCGGATGTATGTATTTGTCGTTCTTACAGGGCTCCAAATCGTCGACATGTGCTCTGGGTTGTCTATCTGAAATTTATCATGTTGTAGAAACATTTATTTTATGGATTTGTTTTTGCAAATAATAAAATTTTACCAAAATCTCTGAAATGAGTTTATCTGAAAAAGAGAGTCTCGGATCCGTCCATATCTGTTTCATCAACATGTTGGCTGTAATTGTCTGTGTGAAAAGTGTTAACTCATATAGTCATGATTTTTGATAGTACGTGAAGTTATAATTATGAAAAAACCTCACCGATTGCTCTTGACTAATTTCGATTATATTTCCAATGTACACGAACACGTTGATGTCTAGGCGTCCCTCTATTTATATACAAAAAAATTGGAGATTATTATAAAGTAACATAATTTAACATGTATTTCGTTCGTAATAATAATGCACCTCCATAACCAGGTCTCACTCGATTATCCGACCGAATGTCCAGCTCGTCAAGGACGGAAGATAACAAATCCGACCTATATTTCGAAACATTTCAAGCATTTCATTGGAAATACTACTTTTACGAAAAATGTCTTTTTGATGAGAGAAAAAGCATGCGTACCTTGTTGCTAGTTTAGCTCGGACGAGTCCAACGAAAAACGCACATAGAAAACTTGTGAATTTAATTTGAAACATTTTTACACATGAAATTACAAAAATAACCCGAATGTTTAATTTGATGCTAAAGAATGCGAATTCGTGCAAATATTTCACATATCAAGTACATATAACCGTGCTACTCGAATCACAACCGGGGTGCGTGGGAGGGGATATGTTTGTGTAAATGCTCTCAAGTGTTGTTATTTGCATGCGTAATAAACAAACATATATTTATGATGATGCTCAAAAAATTAACTCATACACACACTAGTTCCATGAACACATATATTAATCTGATTCACAACCCCTTTCCACCACCACAATTAATTTCAATTAGTCTAATCATCACCATCAAATTCCATACCACATCAATGAGCTTCCAACGCCTGGACAAGAAATCATATTATGCTAAAACATATATGTATAAATGCTTCGAAGAAGAGAACTCGTCTACATCATTTAGATCACACATTATCAATTATATATATACTTTATTCCCGAGTAGAATTTTTTTGTTCGTCTACGCTGACTCTACGTCAAAAGAAAAATCATATATCCAAGTTCATGCATACAAGAACTAAAATCATATACGAACTTGTATATAGTCTCGATTATATATTAGGCTGTTTCATGTGCACACACGCACACTCCAATAATAATATGACGCGTAAACAACATTTTTTCAAAAAAAATTACTAAATTCTACGTCTACGTATTACTAACACAAGGAAATATGTGCATACGTTTGTCAATGTACAATAAATCTGTAAAAACTACATATAGCGTATATAATATCATGTACATCTTCGTTTTTTTTAAATCTTGTACCGCAAGTTTCTTTTGAAAAATTAATTACACGATTACTAACGATTTTAAATTAACATAATAAATTCGTGTAACAATTTTAACATATATATGGCTTATGGTAATATCATGCAGAGATGAATATATTTAAACAAGTAAAAAAAATGTTTATTTTTTTGAGAAAAAGAACATACCTGCGCCTGCGACATATTTTTTTGGTCAAGAACGTCCAATATTTTGATGAGCAACCTTCAAATCAAGAGGCAGGGCAAAAATATTCTCGGAATTATATTTTCTCGGTTGGGTTGATGACAAGAATTTGCACAAACGACGATATATAGTTTTTTTAAACCCAGAACTGATGAGCACAATTTGACTGGCGTGTTTTTCATATAATATTCCAATTCCAACTAAATTTTTCCGAAAAGCTAGTGTTTTTCATATATATTTTTTCCACGTACAAGTTTTAATTTTAGAAGTATTCATCCTTAAAATCCTACATATTTTTTACTTTCCCAACAGTTTGTTTTGAGAGACTTTTTCACATGGCTCATTTTTTAATCATGATATGATTTTAATTTTCACGTAGCAGACACGAAAAATCACAAAAAACACACGACTCCCATGTTTCAATAAAAACTAAAATAAAACTCGTTACTAAAAAAAGACATGGATATACACTAAAACACGACACTTAAGTGACTTATCATATATATCATATTTTAACTGCTAATAATAAATGCACACATTTCAAACATAATTACTTTCCATAAACATGATAATAAGATTTTAGTTTTGGTTGTGTACCTCGATTTATTTATCTGAATCCAAACTGGCGAGTTTCAAGGATGGACAAAAATTGAACAATCTTCTGGCATCGTAGTAGTTTTTAGTATAATATAGATCCGTTTTTTTCTTTGTAGTACGCCTCGATGCATGCATATGGAGTAAACTTTTCTTTTATAGACATCTGAAAATGAAGACGGGATTTTTCTGTGAAGAGAAGAAGATAAGACAGCTACTTGAAGACTAACCTTGTCGCCCAAGTGGTCAAGCGACAAATTTAAACGAATTCCATCCATCCTTCCTTCTGATTTTTGGAAAATTTTTGGTGTTGCTGGGCACACACTCATTGCCTAAAATATATACGTTTAAGCATGGAATTAAAGAGCCGCAACGAAACATTTTCCCCACATTTCGTTTTACACAATTTTTTTAGATGTAATTTCTTGTATAATTATAAAAATCATGCCAAGTATATTATAATGGACCAAAACTTATAATTAAAAGTCAAAAAAATATCGTTACTTGATTCTAGGATTATAATATTTTGTAAAACCCAGAGAGAGAGAGAGAGAGAGAAGAGGTCCTTCTTGTCCAGTCAGGTTTTTTTTGGAGATTATTATAATAAATAATTATTTGTAGTTTCGAGAATGTCGCGTGATACAAAAAAAATTATCTTAAACGCGTTATACTCAATAAGCGTTATAAAATCACGGTTAACGAAAATATGGACCAAAAAAGCGTGAAATCAACGTGGAAGTAAAATTAAAGTTGATTGAACTTGTAATAATAAATAAGAAGCAGTTAGAGCTGTTAAAAATCCAGTCTTCCAGGTCATTTATATACGTATCGTCTATATATCGTCATAAAAGTCTTGAGTTTAATTTTTTTGCAAGTCTTTCTTATGTATTTTTGAGCAAAGTGCTTGATGATGGAGGATGTCATTTTTTTGATAGTTATTTTTTTCTAACCTTGTACACAATTGGAAAACGTCCTGTTTCATCTCACACAATTTCATCTCGTCTCACAACACATTTCTTTTTACCAAAACTGACGTGTTAACGAACTTGTGTGCATGACTGAGAGACTCAAGAGTGGGCCAACCACACCGGGGGCTCATATATAACAAGTTACTTAATTTGTCGTCGCTTTGTTCATCATCATCAAATGTTTAAAAAAAATAATTGTACGTACGACTTTTCCAAACTTTTGCCAACGAGAATTTGTTGAAGTTACTGAACGTATTACAAAACAACATGGCGGCAAATATACTGCGCATATCATCATCACTTGAAAGCCAACATACCTGCTGTCTGGTTTCGATTACCAGAAAAAACAAGAATCACAAGACGGTGGTGGTTGTAGATGAGCTGGGGTTTAAGCGGATATCCCTTCTCCCTCCTCATGTTGGGCAGAATTCCCGTTACTCGCTTCCTTCCAATTTGGCGTGGATGGTCTCTCATCATCAAACCCTTGTTTGGTGTCGTCACCTGGTGGGGCTGTCACTGGGGAACCCTCGGCGGACGAGAGAGAGTGCTTTCGGGGCTTCTCCTCTCTCTCACGACGGTCGTCTGCATATTTTTAAAAAGATTCATTTAGACACCAGTTTATACGAACTCAAAAGAGTTATAATCATAATAACTTACCAGACTTGTCTGTCCGATCCTTATCTCTCTTTTTCCTATCTTTATCTTTCCGCTCTTTGCTCCTGCTCCTGGATCGCTTCCTCTTATGCTTGTCCTTGTCCCGACTTCGGCTCCGTGAACGAGACCGTTTGCTTCGTTTCTTTTCATCGGAATGTTTAGCAGACTTATGATCCCTTTCGGAAAACAGTATACATTCAGTACCATCAAAATATTATTATTAACTGAAAATTCCAAAAAAACGAGGAATTTACTTGGAAGAATCCCGTTTCCGGTCAGGGTCCTTCTCCTTGCGATCCCGCTCCTTTGACTTTGATCTTATTTTGCGATCCTTGTCCCTATCCGAGCTTCTCCTCCTCTCACGTGATCGACGACGAACATCCCTATCTTTCGATTTAGACCGACTTATACGTTTTCGATCGCGTTCGGAATCTTTCCTGCTCCTGTCTCTGTCATGTCCTCTCTCTCGCTCCCGATCGATGTCTCGTCCTGCACGCCGTTTTTCTCTTTCCCTTTCCATTTTGTCACTGGAAAATTCAAAAGTCTCAATGAAATAACTGGGCATTAACAGGCATAGTAGTGTTTCTTAGAAGAAGGTAACTTACCGCTCCTCTTTTTCTCGAATGTCTTTAGCTTTTTTCACGTCCTCCATCGTTTTGCGAAGCATGGCAAAGCCCACATGCTGCTTGCCCATGATATGATCATCGAGCCTATGCTGAGCCTCTCCAATGATGAGATATGATCCACACACCTCGCAAACTTGCATCGCTTTGTCTGGATTCCACGGATGACTGACTTCGTTGGACCTGTTCAAGCATAGACAATAGTATTAAAAGTCATGGCTCATGGGTGATTTTTGAGCTTCAACAAGTAACGCTGTGCAGTACACCAATCAACGAAATATGCAAAAAAAAATTTACAGTACAAAACTTACTTTAATTGTTCACGTTCATCCTTGAGCTGATCGCAAAGTTTCATAAGACCCTGAGCCTTCTCCACATCTCCTTCACAGCCAGCAGCTTCCGCTTCCGAAAGCAGCTGGTTGATTCTTTCCGTGAGGAGGGCAATCTTTTCTGCGTTCTTCGAACCAGGTCCTGCATAAGTTCCCTAAGATGCCAAAATGACAACATAATATTTATTGTCACTATTTAGTACACATGTATTTCCGCATTTATATTACAACTCAAACTCACCCCATCAGGCCCATTAGCGAGTGCAATCCTCATTTTCCCTCTTTTAATTTTAGCCTCAATATCCGAAATCATTTTCTCTGCAAATCTGATAAATTCCGCCTCGTAAACCGATTTCCTATGCGAGTTCGCCTCTTCCGCATACTTTTTTCGGAGTTGGTCATCATGAATTTTTGCACACGGCCCGAGATCCGCTTTTGTATTTACAAACAATTCATTTGGACAGAAACATACGAGGTAGTGGGTGCATATCTGAAGCAAACAATCAAACCACACATATATCAAAAAATAGCATTCACTTTCATTAGGAAAATATTTTACTAAATTAAACTAAATCGCAGAAAAATGCATAAAACGTAAGACTTACATCAGGATCATCCCACTTTGGCGTTCTCGGTTTATCAGTTGGAAGAGCATCCCGGTCCCTGCCCATCAACTCATCCAGGATGTTGGACATGAAGTTCTTGGCCATTTTGTTTTGTACAAACAACCACTTTTACTAACTGACTTAACTAAACAACACTAAAGTTTAAAAGTTGTTGTTCCTCCTCTACACCCTTTCCACGTCTACTTCACCTTCCATTTTTGAGACAAAAACTCTGGAACTGTCAAAGTTTGCCAAAAACGTAAACAATCAACAATTAACATCTGATCCCTGACGGTGCTCAATCAGTTGTTCCGTCATATCGCCAACAAACCCCTAACTTTACACCCCTACTCTGGATTAAATCTAGATCACTAGAATTCCTCCAATAATTACCAGTTTAACTACTCCAATTAAATATTACAAGAAAAACACCAAAATTCTTTCTCCAAAACACTTCCTCAAAACAAAAACAAAATATATATATTTCTCCACTGTTTTGTTTACACAACACATCCCCCACACATATCCCCATCCATTCAAACTCCCCCATTCCCGCGCTTCACCCCATCGCACCATGTAGCACTCTATGCTCCTCACCACACACACACTTTACTTTCCCCAATCTCTTGATGATGGCGCTCCTCACTCCCTCGCCTAAACTACATACAAAAAAAGCAACAAAGACCCAAGCCCAACATACCCCCACTATAAATTCCCTCAATCTCACGATACCCCACCACCTGTTAATTTCAATTCCCGCCCAAATTTTGTTCCATACCACACATCTGATAAAAAGGAGAGAGATGTGTGAGGTGCATGCTGGTTCTCGTTTTTGGAAGACGAAGAAGCATGCTCGCTCCAATATGTCCTAAAAATTATATACATAAAATAAGGTACATATACATAAGCACATACTTCGGCTGTGGCGGTATTCCTTTCATCAAATCCTGACTCATCATTATCACGACCACCACACACACCGATCCATGCCGTACATATAAAATAGTGTATTTTTTCGCAAAAAAAGAACTCTGGAAGTATTTTTGCAAAAAAATTGTATACTTGTCCACGTATATTCCAAAACGAGGAGGAGGAGGCAAGGAGGACGACGAGAGAGGGTATATATCTTTTTCCCATAAAAAAAGTAATAGTTTCCAGAGATTTTTGGAGGAGAGGTGCCGAGAGTTCCACAAAACCTTCCTGAATTTATAGAGTGAGAGTGGTGTATATAACCTCCATCAAATTCGGTGTGTTGTTTAAGGTACCTCCATACAAGAAGAAGGAGTCAAGGTAAGCCAAAAAAAATATAAAGAAGAAATCAAAAGAAAGAACAAGAAAATTGCATGCTTTATTCATGACGGCACGTCATGATCATGTCGTATAATCTCTCCTCTGTATTATATTGTCGTACATTGCTCAGGAAAAAATTATATATATCTTAAGAACATTACAAGGAATTTTTCGTATGTCTTGTTGAGCACATAAAAATCTGTGTAAATCGTCCTTTCGGCCTTCACGAGTTGTGGAGAGAGGACATTCCTTTTGGGAAATTTTTTTTTGGTTTGGTTGGATGTGTCATTTTTTACTATGTGGTGGGGTGATTAAGGTCCAGAGGTTCCAGTCACTGAAAAATAATATAATTAACTAAAGCTGTGAAAAAGCGGATTTTAAAAGTATATATTTAGGGTGGGAGACACGTCACGGGAAATTACCTATAGAAAATTAAAAGATATATATTCTGGTTAGTTGTGGTCATTGTTCCCATTTCCGTTTAATTATACCATTCACACTTTTTTAAATGTTCGTGTGTTGAGAGTCGGCATATTATATAGTTCGTGGTCTGCCTGTCAGGTGTGCTAAAATGACTTAAAAACTCGATTTGATTATATTCTTTTGTGTAGCGCTGAAGTGAATTTTCCTGAGAGGACATCCATATTTTATTAAGAGATACAATAACACGTGCTCAAAGATGGGTAGCGAGGAGCTGGAGTTTGCCAGTCTTGTGGATAAGTTCATGTCCACTGATAATGAAATCAGATCGCAAGCGGAAGTAAGTTTATAGTTGAAACGTATTTTTATTTAAAGCGTATTATTATGTGTGTTGTAGATTTGGGTGCTAAATTTTTATTGTTGATTATTTTGATGTGTAGGCAAATTACGATGGGATTCCTGCAGATAAGAAGATATTTTTCCTGTTGGCGCTTATCAGAAGGGCACCAAATGAAGCCCCTGAAGAGCTTCGGTCACTTTGCACTGTGCTACTCAGACGGCTATTTACCTCGCATTTTGAGTTTGCTTGGAATGCTGTAAGTTAGCGAGGTTTCTTTTAATTGCGTACGCTAATTAAATAATTTGATGATATAACTGAAAATGTGAAATATTGTAGCTGAACGCGGAAGCACAACCTCAAGTAAAAGCAGAGATGATAGCACTGCTGAGCAGGGAAAACGAGAGTTTCCAGATGCGCAAGAAACTGACTGAGCTTGCCGCAGAGTTGGCTAGAAATCTGATCGACGAGGATGGGAACAACACGTGGCCGGATTTTCTCAATTTCCTGTTCCAGCTCGCGAATGGACCTTCTGTCGTGCTCAAAGAGAACGCGCTTCTCGTGCTGTCGCTTGTTCCAGGGATATTCGGGAACCAGCAAGCAAACTACTTGGATGTGATCAAGCAGATGTTGGCGAATGCGTTCCAGAGCGAAGCGGTGTCGGTGCGGTTCCATGCAGGGAAGGCGTTCGCCTGCTTCCTCACCGACCACGACAAGGAGGACAGTGTGCTCAAGCACTTCTCCGAGCTCATGCCTTGCTACCTGAAAGCGATGGAGGAGTCGGTCAGAGAGGAGGAGGACGACACACTACTCAAAATGGCCATTGAAATCGTTAGCGTCAGTCCGAAATCTATGAGACCGCATCTAGGCACTTTTCTTCAACTTTGTTTGGGGATTGCGAGCTCGGAGAATGTTGGGGAGGACTGGAGACAGCTCGCGCTTGAGTGTGCCATCTCGGCTGCGGAAACAACGCCGGGGGCGGTCAAGAAAGTTGGAGCTCAGCTACTTCCACACTACGTCCAGCTGGTGCGTTTTACTGGAAAAGTTATTTTTTTTAAACATGTCAGGGCGATTTTATAGATTTTTAAATAATTTAAATTTTGTTTATCAGATGCTGAAAATGATGACAGAAGTGGACTTGGACGAGGAGGAGGATTGGGCTACATCGGACGAGCCAATTGAGGAAGAAGACGACGCAAGTTCTGCAATGGCAGAGTCGTCTTTGGACAGGCTTGCGTGTGCGCTTGGTGGGAAGACTATGCTGCCGATGGTAATGGGACAGGTGCAGGGCATGCTCCAGAGTCAAGAGTGGCAACAGCGATACGCTGGACTCATGGCTGTGTCCGCTGTGGGAGAAGGTTGTTCCAAACAGCTGGAGCCAATGCTCGCCCAAGTGATCGAACCAATTCTTGGATTTCTTAGAGACCGCGTACGTGTTCATTTTTGGAGGATTTGATTTTTTCTGTTTCTACACGCCAGTTTTGCTAATAAAGAACAATTTGGTTTTTGTAGGACCCTCGAGTACGGTACGCAGCTTGCAATGCCATCGGGCAAATGGCGTCCGACTTTGCTCCAAACTACGAGAAAAAGTTCCACAGCAAGATCCTTCCGGGATTGATCATGCTGCTGGAGGATACTTCGTCGCCGAGAGTGCAAGCTCATGTTGGCGCCGCCCTCGTCAACTTTTGCGAAGAGTGTCCACGAGATATTCTGAAGAACTATGCGGACCCGCTTATCGAAGCACTCCAGAAATGCTTCAGCATCAAGATGAAGGAGCTCGTCGAGCTCAACAAGAAACTCGTGTTGGAGCAGCTTGTGACGACTGTGGCAGCTGTCGCTAACACGCTGGAAACGGACTTTATCCACTACTACGACAGGTTCATGCCCGCCATGAAGTACATCATGCAGAATGCAAATAGCACCGAGTTGAGACTTCTAAGGGGAAAGACGATCGAGTGTGCGAGTCTTATTGGGCTTGCTGTGGGTGGGGACAAGTTCATCGAGGACGCTGCTGGAATTATGGACCTTCTCCTTCGCACTCAAGTCGATAACGGCGGGATTGAGCTGGCTGATGACGACCCGCAGCTTAGCTACATGATCACTGCTTGGGCTAGGATCTGCCAGATTCTTGGCGAGAGGTTCGCTCCGTACCTGCCTATGGTCATGACACCTGTGCTTAGGACTGCGTCCATCAAACCTGAACTTGCTATGCTTGACCCTGATGAAGTTGCGGTACGATAATCATGTTTTTTAAAGATGATTTCTGGTGTTGAACTGGTTGAGCAAAAAATCTTTTTATCATTTGTGTAGGACGTTGAAGGTGCCGAAGACTGGGAGCTCATTTCACTTGGCGACTCGCAAAATATTGGACTGCACACGGCGAAGCTTGAGGACAAGGCAATGGCATGCCAAATGCTTGTGTGCTACGCTCGAGTTATGAAGAACCATTTCCGACCATACGTTGATGAGGTGAGGTTTTCGCGTGGGAGCTCGAACATCTGGTGTTTCACATGCAAAAAATAAATTTGATGAATTTATTTATTTATTGATCTTGTTCGCTTGTCAAATTAGGTCGTGAAACTCGTACTGCCGCTTTTGAAGTTCTACTTCCACGACGGAGTTCGTTCTTCCTCAGCCGAGATCATCCCGCATCTCCTCCGCTGTGTCGACGACAATCCCCAGGACAAAGTGACGCTTTGGAGTATGCTGAAGAACGACCTTTTGATCGCGGCAGAGGCGGAGCCAGAGTCGGAAGTCAAGTGTGATCAGCTGTTCGCGATTGCGTCCTGCATCGAGCTCGTTCCCCCGGAAGCTCTTGACGCAGAGACGATCAGCAAGATCACTAACGTCGTCGAGAAGGTGTTCCTCGAGCACTTTGAGAGGTCCGCTGAGCGGGCAGAACAGCGCAAGGATGAAGATTACGACGAGGTGATTGAGCAGCAGTTGTGGGACGAGATGGAGGACGACAACTACGTGCTCACCAAGGCTGCTGATGTGCTGCACGCGATGCTGAAAGTCCATAGGGCAAACTACCTCCGGTACATGGAGCCGAGCATCCTTCCACTCGTCAATAAACTCATCGCGCCTGATAGGTACTGGCAGGAGCGGCAGTGGGGACTCTGCATCTGGGATGACGTCATGGAGTTCACTGGAGCGGCGTGTGTCAACTACCAGAACCAGTTTATTCCACAACTACTCAACTACCTGGGGGATGCCAGTCCAGAGGTCAGGCAGGCCGCCAGCTATGGGTGTGGAGTTATGGCACAGTTTGGACAAGACGCGTTCATTGGTACGTAGCGTAAAATACTAGATACTAGTGGATCGTATTGGGTTGTTTTTTTGCTCATGTTTTGTTGTTTAAAACAATAGAGGCGTGCAAGGAAGCCTTACCCCGACTCGTGCAGATCGTGTCGGACCCTGAAGCTAGGGGCGAGACGAACATTACTGCCACGGAGAATGCAGTCTCTGCGGTTGCGAAAATCATCAAATTCTGTCCTTCAGCGCTTAACCTCGAGGAAGTTATACCTATTTGGTGAGTTGTTGTTTGAAGTTTTGTATTTTAAAAGTGTTACAAGATGTTTTTGTTAACAATTTGCTCAGGATATCGTGGCTTCCGATCTGGGAGGACAAGGACGAGATGGACTCTGTGTACGGACTGCTCTGTGACCTGGTGGAAAGCAACAACCCGCTCGTGTTAGGCCCTCAAGGTGCGCATCTCCCCAAGATCGTGCACATCATCGCCGAGACGTTCGTTCGAAACTCGTTGACGAGCGAGTCGACGTGTCGCCCAAGACTCGTCAATATCGTCAGAATGGTGATGAACGATGCAAACCTCTCGCAGCATTGCAGTGCTGTCCTTAGTCCAGAGCTGTTGGCTGGTCTTCAAGCTGCACTCGCGTAGAGATATAGATCGTATTCTAAAACGAGTGCATTATAAATAAATCAATAAATTCGTTTGCATGTGTGTATCAACAAAAAAAACTATACAACTTTCTGAGATATAAAAATACAACAATTTTTATTAGCGTTAAACTATTTCTCTTGAGACACAAAAAAAAGCGCAAGAAATACAATGGAAAAAATTATGAAAACAAAAATTAACTCTCGCTGGTTATAACGGTTTAAGTATAACTATTATATAGTTTTAAAATCTAACTACAAGTAAAAAAAATTCTTACAATTTAAAACAAATTGTCTTCTCGTATTTATAAATGGAAAAACGGAGTCGTTACAAAAAATATTGTTAGCGGATATATATAACAATATATTCTATGCAAACGTGTTGTTTAATCGTGTAAATGATTAACTGTATACGGGATGTTGTAACAACTCTGCAAGTTATCATGTCGGTCTGGAACTGAAAAACATCAACAAATACGTCAACATAATCTTTTATAGATTCTATCTGTTTTTTGATACAGAATATTATGGTAAACAGTTCTCGTTTGTTTTACACCAAACAATGTTTTTATGAGCAAGGAGTTTCGTAAAATAAGTATATTTGATTTATAAATACAATTTTTTGCATGAGACTTTTGTTGATTTTTTGTGTGTAAAATATTTAATTAAATTATAGTTTAGTTTCGAAAGACTAAAAAAGGACTTTTAAAAAATCGCTTCACCTCTCAAACATTGTCCATTCTCGTGTTGCTGGTTTTTTCTCTCAATTTGTATATATATTTTGTATAGTGCAGCCCAAAAAAAACCTTTTCGTTTCATTCAGAAGCGCAGCATAATATGTTACGACTCGATTCACTCGATCACTTCTTTTCTGTTGAAAATTTATATGAAACATTTCGAGCAAACCTGTTATGTTTTAGTATAAGTATGATTTCGATTGTAAACACGTGTGTTTAATAATAATATTCAGTGATGACGGCGGTGAAGGAAAAGAAATGCGCGAAGTATATGAGAATAGTGATATGTCGACAGAACTGTGAAGCTAAAATATATATAAATAATTATATACACGCTCGTCGGTTTATGAATATGTGAAGATGCTTTCTTAAGTCGTTTATAAATTCTAAGAATTGATTTAAATTGTAAGGATATCAATATTTGGTATATAATTAAATTCTAGAATAGCTTATACATGAAAAAACTTGCTTGTTCTCTGTTGACGAATTTTTCTCGTAATTTATTTTACTTCAGATTTTTGGTCATAGACACGCATGAAGTTTGAAGGAAAATGATCATGTGATTTCACTGTGGGAAGTTGATGCCAACAAAAACTCAGTCTGTCTTCACTTATGCCTCCAAATCAAAACTAAGTCCAACCTTGTGACCTCCAGCATTGAGCTTGTCGCCGTCAATCTGCGCGGACATTGTGATTGTCGCTGTGGGACGAATCTTCACCTCAAACCCTAGACCGATCTGCTTGTCTGTGTCCACCTGGGAATAGTGATAAAACATTAGGATTAATGTTTTTCAACCTGCACACTTTAGAGAAGACAAATATTTGTCATTCTTTTTTACCTTGGCTTTGATCGCAGTGCAACAGTCCATCACGTATTTAACCGCAGCTCCAAACACACTGTATCCTTCGGGGTCGGATTTGTAGGTCGCAGTAGCGCCAAGCTCTAAAGCTGGAGTGAACCTGAACACCGCTCCAGCCCAGAGGAGCTCGGCGTTGTCCAGCGAAGAGTGGAAGCTGAAGGGTCCCTTGACGTACGCGAGAGAAATGTTATTCTTCTTCAGAATTGATTCCGCAGTATCAAACTGGAACTGATATCCAGCCGCAAAATCTTTGTGTCCAGTCACAATGCTTCCTCCAACCTGGACGTTGCTCTCCCCACCTTCCACAGACCCGTCAACTGTCACTCTCTCGTGTCTGAATGCGGACTTGAGCTTCCCGTTCATCGTGGCCGTGTCGACATTGTAGAGACCTTCGACCCCAAAGTCCAGACCAGAAAGCTTCCAGTCCTTGAGGAGAATCTCTTGACTGATCACATTTCCCGTTGTCCACTTGGTTGTGCTAACGAAACCTGGAAGGACTGGACAAGTGCACTTGGCCTGGAAGTCTCCTGTTGCTTGCTGGTTCTCGAGCTTGTGGGTGCCTGTAATGGTCGCGCCGATATGCTTCGTCACCTGGTCTCGGATGTTCAGCTTGAACGTGCCGGTTTGGAAGCCTTTTGTGAAAAAGTCCTTCGTTGACTTGCCAAAGTCATTGTAGCTTGGGTAAGTGGAACCCATTTCGAATCGTTTACTTTTGCCTTTTAAAAAAATGCTCCAAGAGTTTACACTCAAAATTTTGAAACGGTAGTTGAGCTCGATTAATCTTGTGAAATAATAGATTTTGTGGAGAAGTTATGACTCATTCAAAAGTAAACTTTCTAAAAAAAATAAATAATAATGAACAGATAATCACCATAAAATCGGAACGACGTTACAAATTCTTATGGTAACCAACGCCAGGTTCCAAGAAGCATCACACACATCCACGTTCCAAAGTAACTAGCCCTGTCGCACGACGCCCCAATCGAAGAAGGGTCAACAGTCACGTTGTTGCAGTCGTCCGACTGACAAAGGCAAGTGAACACGCCCTTGGATAGCTTCGTGAACTCGTCGCACGAGGATGAGATTGGAACTCCAGGGAAATCAGCATCGATTGAATCGCAGTCTTCACAACCTCGCAGTATCTCGCCAGTGTTGTTTCCTGTCACGTTCACTATCGTGATCGAGCACACGAAGCCTCTCGTGTCGTATGGGGAGCAGGAAGTGTGGCTACTTGTGTCTGCGGGGCAGGGTTCCGGCGTGCCTGCCGAACCCTCTTCGCATTTACTACTACCGCAGGTGTTGCAAGTTATTGGAGGAGGTGGCGGGTCTGAGGGTGGAGGCGGAGGGTTCTCCACAGGTGGGGTGTCACTTTTCACACTGAGTATGTAGCACAGTGGTAGCACCACCAGCACGATTAGAATGCGTAACGTCAGCATGCATGTACGAAATCGTGTGGGCCGAGCTGAATTGAAAAGTTTATATTTAATGTGTGTATGTGTTCATTAGGCTGTAAATTGACATTGGCTCCAGGATAATAATTATTTGCATAATTACACATTTCGTATTTCGTTTGCAAAATACTGTGTATTAGTTTATTATTGCTTGTGGCAAAACAGCTATAACGACCAATAACGACCAAAATTATTATAACCGGAAGTGTGTGTGTGGAGTGTGGGCACTTGGGCAGGTGGAGGGTCCTTGTCGCACTCGGTGTGTGGATTAATCATTGTACAAACTTGATGTGTATGAGAAAGAGAACACACTTGTTCGTAGAAAGTAGGTAATACTTCACAGGAAAAAAATCATTGAATTTTCTAGGAAAACTCAGGCAAAAATGCAGCAATTCCCTCGAGTTAACTTCTCATCCCCACATTACGCTGCTTTAATTAATTTCTTTTGCCTTGCATAATTCCACGTGGGATATATATATTGCTAAAATCTCTTTTCATATCAGTCACACACACTTGACTAATTTAATCTCATATAATTATTATAGCCTTACGTGTAAAAATTTATCACATTCTGTGGATAAAACTAGTAACAATCATCAGTCATTATGCCCGTTGAGTAACTGAACAACGTGTTTGTAGACTAGAGAGCTTACATCGCTCGCGTAGCAAAAGTCGAGGTGGGTAAAGTGCTCGTACGGGACGAGGTGGAAGTCGACGAGGTTAGGGAGCTTCCTTGCTAAAGTCTTGGCGTCCTGGGTTCAGCATATAAATCATATCATAAACATTTTCACAATTTGTAGAATATATGTATGTATGTTTGATTAGACTGCAATTTATTTAATCAAATTTATTGAACACGTGTGTAATATATATATATAAAATCTTACTTCCCGATGCGCGAGAATGTCGTTAGGTCCAACGACGAGCGCAATTGGAGCCCTCACGTTACTCAAGTTGTAGTCTGGAGGATGCTCGCTCCCGTAAACTATCATGTTCTGCGCTGATCCGTAGTCGTACTCGCAGAATCGGCTCGTTCCCATTAGCTGTAGCTCGTGGATGAACGCCTTCATCGACGATGAGGTTGGACTCACTTATGTGTTATCGTGTGGAGGCGCTCCTACACACAAATAATTACACAAGAAAGAAATTGACAAAAAAATTTGATTTATGAACACTTTGTTGCTTAATTGCTCTGTCTAATGAACCTGCTCGAACCTTTGTGATTTTCCCTTGATCATGGCCAAAGGCTACTTGGACAACGCTAATGCAAATCCCGAACACGTCTAATTTTGGATGGCAAATGATTGGGAGGACTTTGTGGAGTAGATTAGCCACAAACTGAGGGAGCACTGGCATGTTTCCTGCGAATTTCTGGAACAGCTTTTTTGTTTGGACAAAGACATCAAAATTCAAGCACAATTTCACGCGAACACTATATTTATAACATAAAATACTCAAAAAAAGTGTTTCAAACCTCAATAACCCAAACAAAAGGCGCAAAGAGTTTAACCCAACCGATGAAAAAGTGGTCCTGAAACGTGCTCGGTCCCATCGCGATCCCAATCCCGATTTTCTCGCTGTACTCTGGCCGCTTTGACATTCCAGCAAAGAACATGGTCGTCCCCATCGAGAACCCGATGTAGTGTACCTTGTTTTTCCCCGTAGCACTGATCACGTGATCAATCATTGCTGGCACGTCAAACACGCCCATCTCGTGGAAGCTAAAGTTCCAGAACGCGCTGCTCGAAACAGGGATCACAGAGTGTCTTGTCGAGAACTCGTTTCCCCGCTGATTCCCAAGCCAAACGTCATATCCGTGATTCGACAAGTAGAACCCGAGCGACTCAGAGTCTGGCGAGTTCAGGAGCCAGTCCGCTGACGTCTGGAAGTTGCCGTGTTGCACAATCACCGGATACTTATTGTTCGATGTGAGATTTCGCGTAGTATTACTGTTCTTCTTGGCGTACGGAATCCTATGCATCTCGAGCACGTACCCGTCCTCTGTTCGAACATGGTGCGTCTCCACAGGGTAGCCGCTCTTCCGGCATAACCCCGCTGGAGACATGTCGGGTGGAGAACGGAACAGTGGTGTTCCGAATAAGACGTTCGAAAACGAGCGGGACGCGTTGTACACCAAACTGAACGGTTTCGTGTGAGCGACATCATTGCAAACGAAGAGTATTATTACTAAACTGGTTAACTTGGACATGTTATTTTTTGAAATTGGGTTGCGATGTTGTCACTGCCACCAATAATAAGCACACTCTTTCTGGTTCTAAAATCATGTTCGAGAAATTTAGTTGGTTGGACCTGTCTCATCTATAACAAGCACAATGCTTCCTGATTTGAGGGTAATTTTATGAACACGCTCGTCAGCAACATATTATATTTGACAATAAGGAAAAACACTGTATCTACCAATCAAGCACTTTTGATTGTCTCAAGAAATTTTTTTGCGTGATAAATCGTAGGGCACGTGCTCCCGTGCTCGTTAGACCGTTGGTGTTATCAATAACCATAATATACGCTGCGTCTAAGGAGTAGCTGCATGACGCATAATAGTACGCTAAGGCGTTTTGTTTTTGATTGGTCAGAGGTGCACTGTTTCGCAGCAGAGGTTCCCCTGATGCTCATGTGCTTCGCAAATAATTTGCATGCAACAAGGATTTTTTTTGACGTTATATAAATTAAGTGCATATTACACGGCATAACAATGCATGATAATGTCCGTCCTTTCCTTATCACATAATCATTGACATTCACATGAAAATTCCCAGAAAAAGAAGAAACCTAAAAGTTCAATGAAGCGTTGTTTTGTGTGTATATAAAAGGTCAAATGTCGCTCGAGCGTGATAACGAGGTTTGTTGTGGGAGTCTGTGCAGTTTGAGGTTATTGCTAAACCCAAAAAGTCATTGATGGACGAAGTAGCCTTGTGTCGAGTTGGATATTGTTGTCGTCATATGGAATATATATTTTAAGGGTATATACAGCGCTAAATTAAGCTAGTGGGTGCAAAAGAAACGTGTGAATGAAGAAAAAACTATATTTTATCCCAAATGAGAGTAATTTTATCATCATAATTTATCAGACGCAATGTATCCATTTTAAATTAACTAAGATTCACCAATAAACCACTTAACTCTCAATCGCAAACTCTTTGGATTATATAGTTTTAAATAATTATGTTTTCGATTACGCGATTTTTTAGAAAGAAACGTAAATGCTTTTCCGGTGTAAACGCCGCAGTCTATGCCATGTTAAAATTATCACTAATTCATAACGGATTAAGAGCGCAGTTTTACATTATTACTCGACTCACCTCCACCTGTGTACATTAGAGGTCCTATATAGCTCTCGAAATTATACAATTTAAGCTTATATACGCACGCAACTACGCACCAGAACACACATTCGAAAAAATGCACATACAATCACTTTTCATCGCATTTTTACTTTCTCCAAAAATTGGGAGAAAAAAGGACGGATCGAGACGGTCAGAAATGAGGGGAAATGATTACCAATATTTAAGATGACATGACTTTCGTCTCTCTTCAATTAAAGCAATTTTCCACTTGAAATTAAAACTGTCTTCCAGTTTTGGTTCGTGACCAAGAAAACAAGCCACTCAGAAAAGCATTAGAGTCTCATGTTTAAATAAAAAGCATTATGGTTGTCCAAAAGACATGCTCCTCCCGATGATCGATCCCACTTAAAAGCATTATTATGTCAACTCATCTCCATAATAAATCGATTTTTGATCGGTTTAAGAAACATATATATTTGAAGACACAAACAACGCCAAATAAACCTCACCAAAAAAAGTATATATCAATTTTTGGCTATGCATCCAGTGTTTAACCAGCTCCAACATCCAACAGAATCATGATGGGCCGTCATCATCGCCACCAAAATTACCCGTCCGAATTCCAGCAACGCGTGTTCAACACTCTAGCGATCCTTGGCCTATCCCAAGTCCAGGTGGATAAGATCAACGGAGTGTTTGTGATAAGAACAAGCGAGTTTTGGAAACGAATCTTGTACGTAATCCTGAGACTCAATTCACTAGCGAAACTGATATTCCTGATTCTATTGTCCTGCGGCTACTTCCAGTCTGAGTTCGAGTTTTTCGAGAAAATGGCTATTCTTCTTTGGTTTCTCATCATTTGTCTTGTGAGTATTAGCGAGCGGATTTATTACAGAAAGTACCCGTTTTTTGAGATACTCACCGCTTGGTGGAACGTTGAGGAGGCCGTGTTCAAGGGGCTGGGCAGACCAACCAAGTTTCTTGATGATCTTAGGTGGATCGCGATGTGGAGGGTCTGGTTTCAGGGGTAAATTTTTTATTGTGAGTTTTTATATATGTTCTTGAACGTTATTAAATTAATATTGTGTTTAAAAAATTTCTCCAGAATAATCGCGCTTGTCGGCATCCTTGCTGTGATTGTCCAGTACGACGCCGCCCCAAAGTACTGCGTGTTCGCGTACTCGATAGTCCCACAGGAAGACGACATCCTCAAACTCGTGTTCGGGATCCACGAAGTGCTGTTCCTGTGCCACGCTTGGCTCGTGTATGGAAGCGTGATCTACCTGAGCTCGGTTATCGGGCCAGAGTTCACGTACAACATTGACGCGTTGCAGAACGTTATGGAGCTGTTCATCTTGTACGGGTACGACATTCGACGCAAACAAACGTCTCGCCGTGATCAACCTATGCATAATAAGAGGTCTTCAAGAGGAAGTGGCCGTGGTAGCGGGCTGGCGCTTGAAGATGATGATAAGAATCCGATTTCTTCGGATGGTGGGATAAATATCTCGAGGGTCGAGTACACTCCTTCTAAATTGCTGAAACAGTATGCCCACGTGAACATGGTGGTGACGCAGCTCAACAATTTCGCAGCGCACATATTCTTGTACATGCATGGCTGCTCGTATGTGCAGATGGTCTCGGACGTGTTTCAAATGATACAGATACTGAGGGCGCCGGAAGCTGACTTTCTCGCTGTCATGTTCTTCGCTGAAGACATGTGAGATCATATGGCATTTTAAAACTAATTTGATCATAAAAATTCATTTAAAATTTGATATAAAATATTATGTTGTTTTAAAAACAGGCTGGTGTGCATGTACATGCTTTTCCGCTGCTTCAAATCAATGGCGTTCCTCCAGCCGAGCTCTGTCGCTTTTCTCAACAAGTTCAGGGCGTTCCTTTCGACAGCTCGGGTCAGAGAAACTGATCGTGTTCTGTTCACTAAACTCAAGCGGACTCTTCATCCGACCGCGTTCAAGATGGGGCCGTGCAGGGTTGGGCCTTGGACTGTTGGGACCGCTATGGACGTTCTTCTCCAGTACTACATTTGCGTTGCGTTGTGGCAGTAGGAGGGATCTGGTTTTTTAGTATTTTTTTTAAAGAAAATAGAAGAAATAGCGTCATTATTACAACGAGAACAAGGCTTGTTACTTTAGAATTATTTGCTAACCCGAACTTGTACTTTGAACAAAATAAAATTTTCATATCTTTAAATTACACTTTCCACTTTATTCGGACACTCTGATCAGTTCATTTATTTAGCGACGATTATACCAAGGCACGTACTTATATGCTTTGTGTGGAGTCTGCTTGGGAAGTTTTGGTTGCTGGAGAAAAAACTTTTTTTCCTTCTTCAGTACAACTTGAAGCATATTGGGTTGGGTCTGGAGTGTCTGGGCTGGAAATAAACAAGTTAAATTATAATGCATTTTTTCATCTTCTCACGTTCAGGATAATTTTAGTTAATCATGTAAATTGTCTAAACTTATGAGCATGTCGACTGTAATGAACAAGAGCTTTTTTGTTTATGCCGTGCATGTAAGCTGTAAACAAAACTATCAATGTTGGTGTAATTTACGTAAATTTGTAAATTGCTTCTTTTAGAAAATTATAAAAAAATCCATAAAATGGGAAAAATCTTTGTTCGTCAAGTTGAGCTGGCGTATGCGTATGAGACGCAATTTATGTGCCTCAGAAAAAAAGCATTTTTACAACACTCCGATCCAAGTATGCCCCAGCAGAAGGATGGATATACACTACTCCACATGTTCTCCAGCGATTATAAATATCAACAACAAAACGAGCATGTTTTGTTTACAAAAACCAGCCGGGGATTTCTTGTAGTTTTTGTCCAAGTTTTTGTTGACATTTAAATAGGTTAAAAAATTGGTTTAAATTAGTTCTTTAAACTGAAGATATAAAGTTTAAAAAAAATTATATTGGGGGAAAAGGAAGCTTCGGAAATTAAAGGTAATAACTAATTATTGTTGAATGTGAAGTTATAAAAGTATAAACTTATTACAGAACGGGAACGATAATTTATTACTTTGCTTTGTGTGCTAAAATATGACGTGAATTAAATTATTTGAATAACGATTTTCAATAATTTAAGAGGTGGACGAAAGGATTTTGGCGACTGTTTATGATAACTAGTCACCAATAATAATAACGAGAGGAGTTGTTAGTGGTTCACAAAATCATACACATTCTCAAGAGATGAGTATGGGCGATATCCAGAAGGACCCGATGCTCCAGAACTTTATTGAGATGGAGACTCAGAAACAGCGGTATCAGGTACAATTCAGCTGCTCATATTTTAGTTTCAAATTACCTTTATTGATTAAATTATACTTTTCCAAATCAATACACAAAGCTTTAATTATTCATTTTAACAAACGTGTGCTTGTCCAGCAACTGGTCCACGGTCTAACGGAACGCTGTTGGGACTTGTGCGTCGACAAACCATCAACGAAACTGGACGGGAAGAACCAGGCGTGTCTACTCAACTGTGTCGAGAGATTCATCGATACTACCAACTATGTGGTTAATAGGCTGGAGAAGTCGCAGGGTCTCATGACGGCTCCGTCGGGGGCCGATGGGGAACTACTCTCGGGGTAAAAACTTTTCAGCAGCGCGGTTATATATTTATGTTACACTTAGGATCTTTCTTTAGAGATTTATCGTCATTTCTCGTATAAAAAATCAACTGTTTAAATTGGTGGAAATATATATGTTTGTTAGTAGCATCAAGATTGATTGTATATAGGCATAGTGTGTTACTAGAAAAAACAGATTATTTTATGATTAGTATACCAAAAAAATGATCTACATTTTTGAATTCTCTTGTTTTTATTCGCGATTTCAAAAAATTATAAACAAACAAATTCATACAAATTATAAATACATGCAAACACATCCCAACATTCATGCATAATTTAAAACAAAATAAAAAATTCACCCACACGTTACTCGCTAATAACAATCCCCCCACCCCCAGGCACCTCAATACCCCCACTAAACGAGTCCAAGACGAGCACAACTCGTTCGTAGACTAACTGCCCAACACCTCTGGCATAGCAAAAGTCTAGGTGTCTAAAGTACCTGTTTTTAACAGAATAAAAATCAACTACGTTCGGGAGTTTGTTCGCCAAGATTTTCGCGTCTTTGGGACTCGCGAGAAAGTCGGATGGACCGACCATGATTGACACGGGGACCTGTACGTTCGTTAGGTTGTAGTCTGGTGGGTGTTTGCTTCCGTATATTTCCATGTTTCTTGAGATCCCGTAGTCGTATTCTTGGAAGCCTCCTGAGCCGATTAGCTGGAGGCCGTGGATTGCTAGTTTTACGGAGAACGGGCTAGGTGCTACTGTTGTAATCATTGAGATCTTTTCCTGTTTTTTTAAATATAATGTCAGTTGATTTAGCTAGCATGTTACACCGATTTTCTACTTTTAAATACGTTTGTGAGCAATGATTTTTTCACAAAAAAGTGCGCACCTTCCCAACGAGTCCCTTATCATTTCCAAACATGACCCGGAACACAATGATGCAGATCCCAAAGACATCCACTTTCGGGTGGCAGATCACTGGCAGGAACCTGTGAAGCAGGTTCGTTAGCACTGGGGGGAGAATTGGGAGACCGCCGAGGAGATTGCTGAACAGCTTTTGGATTACGATATAAGCTTTATTAGCTTCACACTATTATAGTTTAAATATTAAATTATTCAAAAAAATGAACCACACAAACCTCGTAGAGTGATGCGAGAGGCGCCGCAACCCTAGCAAATCCGTACAAGAATCCCTGAAAAAACACACCCGGAGCGAGGAGAATGGCGACCCCAACTTTGTTGTTGTACTCTGGGCGTTTTGCAAGTGTGACGAGGAGTGCTGCGTTGCTCAGCGAAAAACCAATAAAGTGAACTTGTGGGTGACCAGTGTGGGTGGTTATGTAGTCTATCATCGCTGGAACGTCGTACATTCCAACTTCGTGGACACTACGTATTCGGGTAGACATATATGAACAACGTGAGCATTTCAAAAAATTTAAACTCGTCAAGAATGACTTAAATAATCAATTTGATAAGCAACTTGAACTTACTCATTCACAAAATGCCATAGTGAGAATTCGAGTCGACGAATATTTAAAAACACTCGAATCCTCGGTTGTGAACCGTCCATTTGAACTGAAACCTGACAAGAATAACATTCTCTTCACAACGTTCGCACCCTACGAATAATACATAAAAATAAACTCCATTTCCACCGTATCCAGAAAATGAAGAACTTCAATGGTGCAACAGCCGTGAATCGCTCAAAACTAGCTTCAAAGTGGACTCCAGCGACGGGGCCGGGTCGAAGGGACGGTTCATTGTGAATTCATAAGTATTTTTAAATATTCGTCGACTCGAATTCTCACTATGACATTTTGTGAATGAGTAAGTTCAAGTTGCTTACCAAATTGCTTATCTTCTTCTACTTCTGCCATTCTTAAAAACACTCACGAGTAATCCCAGAACTTGCTGTTTGACGATGTTAGCGACACGTGTTTGTACGAGTAGTCGTTTCCCCTTTGATTAACTAGCCAGACGTCATAGCCGGCATCTGCGAGATAGAACCCGAGCGCGTCGTCGTTAGGCGAGTTCACGACCCAGTCAGCAGACGACTGGGCATTACCGTGGAACACGATCACTGGGACTGGGGTGCGTGGGCTCTGCTCTGGAGGTCGTTTTGGATTGATTCCGTACGGGATCCTGTGCATCTCAAGGATATAACCGTCTTCTGTTGTTACAGAGTGCGTTTCTGATGGGTAGCCTCGGTTGTCGATCAGCATTGGCTATCAGGATTTTATGTATTTTTCAAAAAAGAAAGAAAATTTTAACATTTTTGGAACTTGATGAGCACATGCTGGCTTATGCTTAAATTACATATGAAACCGTGTATATACCGTTGTGATTGGTTCCACAGCAGAAAGATATTTCGAAGCTAATCTCGAGTTTCCAACAAAATCAAAGAAATGTCTGGACCACTCGTACACGATCTTGAGTCCATCTGCATTGTTTGGCATCAATGCCAATGGGAGCAGGAAAACGCACACGAATACACGCACAAAACTATGTTGCGTGATGAACGCATTATATCCTTTTATTCGACAACCACCACCACCGGCGGATATTCTTCTGAGCCGCATATTTTCAACACGATTGTGCTGCAGCTTCAACTGATTTAGGGTTAATGATGGTGGAACTGTGGAACACACACCTCCTCCTGGAACTCATTCTATGTAATTTTATTTCAACACTTCTCCTATGATGCAACACATATAGCGTCTTAATAAACGGTTGCGTACACAATTTCCTGTGAACTTGATGCACGATGCACTTCACTATTCATTCAGTATTTCACGATTTTTGCACATTGTGGCTGCAGTCGATGTGAATAAAAAATTGTTCACATATCCTTCAAAATCAAACTAATTGCTGATTTTGCTACCAAAAACAAGTTTTCCTGTCGTCAATTTCAATATATATGCTTACATTCATTAATGAAATGTGCACAAAATTTCTATACCTGCGACTAGACGCGACTACCACGCTGTTGCATCTGCGAAAATGGTAGTGATAATCATGGGAGAGCGGCTAGCAGTGAAGAGGTCAGGTTGTGACGAGGTTATAACATGAAAAATTTCACAACGAGATTCAAATAAGATTTAATGACAATCTTTTGCACTGTCCTTTAAAAACACGTACAAGCTGATGATGATGTGTGTGTAACATGTTACTTTCCATTAAACACTTCTCACAAATTCATACATATATCTACCAATTGTTCTTTTAAATTTCAATAAAGTTCGTTATTTCGCACACATAAATAAAAAATAACGTGAAAAGATTTCAATAAAAATTGACTTAAAAACTAGTTGTGCTGCCGAATTGTTAAAAGAATATATATAAATCTCATTGAACAATGGTGACGAGCCGTGTAGCGAATTAAAGTGTGCAGCACAAAAAAATGAACACAATCATGACACCCAGCAGTGGTCCTCTACACTTGACAATGATTTTAATAGAGCTCAAATATGTAATTAAATGTCTAAAAATATACATACACAAGTATATAGTCCGATTAAAACTGTGAAAGCCCTGCAGGGACATTCGTAGTATGATTTTATTTTATATCTGATTGAAAACAGACGCCGGACGAATTTTAATAAATCCGAGGACGGTTTTTAAGAGAATGTATTAATGTATATGTACGTGTATATAATACACGGTGTGTGTTCACATGTGTTTAGTTCCTTGTCGGGCTGTCGGATAGCTCGTTAAGACGAAAATGGAGTTGAGAGAGAAAATGTCTAATAATGGAATTTGTGTCAAGGGAAGAAGTTGACACAGAGAAGATATGAATAAAGGGAAAACGATATGTATATGAATAGGAAGTGAATGATGAATGAGGAAAAAGGAAGAGAAAAATGTTGTGTAGGACTCAAAAATACATATATATCGTAATTATACTGAAAAGTACATATGACCATTCAAAAAAAATGTAGGTGCTTGAAGTTAAAAGTTTTCTTTACACTTGAAAACTATTCAGAGGATGAGTGAGACTCTCGATTTCCTTAAACCCATTGTTGCAAAAATCTAACAATAACGTAATGGAGAGTTTTTTTCTTAATGGGAAAAAATGGGATCGTTTGGGATTTCGAGTCAAGAGAGAGAGAAAATGATTGTATTATGATTTTCAGCAGCTAAAAATGTATGTCTAACAGGTGCGAAGAGTAGATTAAGGAGAGAGAATTGTCGGCAGTTTGAAACGAATATTTTTGTTGGGATAATAATATATGGCTTATTTTGGAGTTTGACTTTGTTTTAAGTGAGTTTTTTTTGCATACACATATTCTTATTACACATGTGTGTAATTACACGTGTGTTCTACTAGTTTAGAGTGCTACATTTTACTTGTGGTTTGGTACAAATTTATGTCTACAAAAATAAAATGTGTTTAGCACTAATTACGAGAACTTAATTGGGAAAATATATATGTTGTAGAGTTGTTTCGCGATATAGTAGTTAGCTTAGCAGCGTATATTTTTTTGGGGGGAAATTAAGATCGTATCGTTAGGATATATTATGAGACAGGAGACTTCTCACAGGTCACTAAAATATATAAGTCGTCTTTGTTTTTTAGACGCTGTATTAGTGCTTGCGCGTGGAACAATTTTTACCCACATGTGCAAGTTATATATATTGCACGCATACAAACGTATTCATGTGGAACTGATATAGCAAGTTGTATTAATTGTAATTAGTGGAAAAGTGCAGTGGCACGGTTAATTTTAACCTGTGTTTAGTGTTTATAGCATTATCAACATGTGTACTATTAATTGTGCACGTGGTAGTCAAACGGTCTGCAAAAAAATTACTAGATTTTAGATACAAAAGATGTAGGAGCATTATGTATGGTCGATTAATTTATCACGTAATCAGCATATATCCGATAATTGATCATCTCAACGTGCAAAGTGCGAATAAAACGTTTATTCTCATTCCATATCTGTTTATATTCATGTTCTCCATAAATTCATGTATTTTCTAGTTTTTGTGTTGTTATGCAGCTAATGATGAAGGCTGCCTGGTCCGATGTGCATCCGATGTGGTAGCCTACATAATTAAAAATTCAATCAAACAATTTTTCTTGACAATCTCAATACACGTAAAACTTTACAATTTGATTTTTTAAATTATTTTTTTTTTGTCATTTATTTAATTAATTTACCAGTGGATAGCAGTAAACGAATAAAACTATCATCGCAATACACCCAAACATGCATAGTACTAGTCCACCAACTGGGTTTGCACATCCTGCATATCCTCTCAAGTAATACCTTCGTACTTCAAACACTTGTTCCGAGTCGGTACCTTCGGAAATGTCAGAGGTGACGGGGTATGCTCCGCGGCTGCTTATGCTTGAGTTGACGCGAGTCTGAGAGTAGCGGAGTAGTCCTGCTGCATCACCACGGGAGGAGGATTGAGCCTTCGAGTCGTATAGGAGCTCGTAGTGGTCGTGGTGGTCGGGACCTTCGCCTGCTTGTTGTTGGTCTGATGACATGATATTTTTTTTATATTTCGATAGCTTTTTAACGTTGGAAGAATAGTAAACTTGGCAATTTTGAGAGTATTAATATTGGTTGTCATTAAATTTTTGACTAATCTGTGGTTAATAAATTTTGGTTTGCTTTCTCCAGGGTCTTGTATATAATATAATCGTAATTTGTGCTACGATATATGAATAAAATATTATTTAAAAAAAATTCATGAGGAAAGCAATCACATGCGCATGTACCAAATGTTGCTACATGAGCGTGTGTTGCCATATATCCTGGACACATGAGTAATTTTGCTCTTTCTCTCGAGTCATTCAATTCTTACTTTTTTCATGTTCATAAAATGTTCATATATCCTGCAAGAGCAAGCATGTATATGAGCGAGAGGCTTGCATAACTTCACACAAACACGATTCACGATCTCACAGACTGCATGTGTGTTGTGTTTTGCGAGGATTGTATGCAGCAATCGTAATAAAAGCACACGAGAAAAGTCCAAAAACAGATGCATTCACGTTGCAGACAAGATTTTGACAGATAAAAACAAAAACAACACATGGAACATGATGAGAATCCTGTGAGGAGTTGAGAATCATAAAATATATATGATTAAAACTGTTCGAAGTACATGGTTTTGCGAGTTGCGATAATGAATTTAACTGCAACAATGAAACCAAAATCTAGATTATCAAATTCATGCTTGTTTTGTTGCAAGTTTGTACGTACCACACAACCACAATGTTCAAGGTTATATCGTGAAATTGCTGGAGCTGTCAAGTGCTCCGAACTTGAGGCTCAATTATATCATGTGTTCGTACTCAGGAAGTTGCTGGATGTACCGGCGTTGTGGTGTGAGCAGGTTCTTGAGGAACATGGGGAGAACCCTGCAGCTTGGTTTAAGATTTGTAACGAGTGTGGGGAACTAGTTGCTCAAGGGTGGGAGCTTTATCAGGAAATATTGGGGCTGGAAGGGGGGATGAGGGAGGTTAAACGGAAAATTTGTCGGTTGGTTAGGGAGAGTTGGAGTGGGAAGAAGAAGCGTGGGATTGAGTCGGAAATTTGGAGGGTTGTGTGTGGAGGTGAGTTGGGTTGTTTAGACGCATGTATGTTATGAATTGTGCAAAAACAATTTTTTTTTGTTAAAATGATTATATATCCGCAGATTATTCTACTTCTCACTTTCCATTCGATCATCATCGTGGCAGCGTAATTAATGAAAGTAATCCAGCGGAATCTTCTCAAACGTGCAAATCTATCGGTTCAGATCATCATGATGATGATGAATTTGCCCATTATGATGTTCTCTCTGACGATGATTCCGACCCGGTGGTACACCCAACTCCAACTCCTGCGAAGAGAAAAAGGAGAAAATTATACAAGCGAAGAAAGGTGTCGGATGATGTTCTAAAACCATCGTTAATTAAATACTCGAAAAAGTGTAAGGTATGCGGGTTCAGGTACAAAACCAGAGCTCAGTTTGAAGATCATGTTGCGGCACATGAAGAGAGTAGCCTGAATGGAGGTGCTTTTAATTGTGAAGTGTGTATGTTTCCTGGGAGGAACGAGGTCGAGCTTAAGGAGCATAAGGAGAAGGAACATAAGTTTAAGAAAACTTACAAGTGCAACGTGTGCGAGTTTGAGACGGAGTTTATCATGGAGCTTAAGAGGCATACTGATCAGTTGGTATAACGCGTATATATGACTATATATTTTCACTTGTATTTTAAAATTTTCAATCATAAACGTTTAAAAAAATTTTGATTCGCAGCACCCGGACGTTAAGGAGGAAGACCTAAGCTCGGATCTGGTTCCGAAATGTTCGGCGTGCTCGAAGGAGTTTGACAAGCTCAGGTCGGTGGTGGTGCACCAGAGGCGGATGCATCCTGAGCTGTTTATTGGAGCGTCGGACAAGCATTTATTGGTTCAATGCGACAAGTGCGAGATGCGGTTCGCGAACGAGCTCCACCTCCAGTTCCATGTAAGCAGTGTCCACTTCACTGTGAGGACTTATATTTGCGACGTCTGCGGGAAAGGGTTCCCGTTCGCAGTCAATCTCGACAGGCATAAAGTGTCGCACCAAACGGGGAAAAAGGAGTTTGTATGCGAGATTTGTGGACTCGACTATGCGTACAGGTCGGCGCTGGATGAACACTCGAGGAAGGTGCATGCTCCAAAGTCTAATGATGAACACGTGGATGTTCACAAGTGCAAGTACTGTGACCTCACGTCCCCGTTCAAAACCGTTATCCAGAGATACTTGGAGACGCATAAAGCAGAGTTGGGTGTTCAGTGTGATGAGTGCAAAAAGTATTTCACAAATCTTAGTGGGCTCAAGCTTCATAAGAAAAACTTGCATTCGTCGACGAGCGAGGCGTACAATTGTCCGTACTGTTTTAAAGCTTTTGGCTCGATGCACTATGTCACGTGTCATGTGGGCAGGTTTTGTAAAGTTAAAAAGGCTTTGTCAAAGGATGTCGTAATCAATTAATTGGGTGATTAAACGTTATAAAAACGAGTTGAGTTCTACTTTGGAGACATTTTATTTGCATTTATATATTTGAGGAATAACATATCAAATCAAAAGCTTGTTCAATACATGTCTAAAACATTATTAAAAAATCAACATATTTGAACTTGCATTATTCCGGGTTGGAAAATATTAAAAGTTATCATCACAGGTATCAGCAATATCATAATAATACACGTTAATTAATTAGGTGTAGGTACGTTACAGTCAGACCATATTTACATAACTCCATAATACTGCTGTTTCCACCGAACATTCACCGATTATTGTGTTTAACCTCACCATTAAACCTATTAAGCATTTATGGAATTCGGCTTCTGAATACACATGCTTCTTAAACTTGAGATAAAATATTGGCTGAAGCAAATAACTTTTGTAGAAAGAACACATTATTATATTGGCATATAAAAATTATAAGATTTTTATCTAGAGATTTTTATTGGCGAGGATTTATTTTTTTGCCAAATACTATGTTTATTTATCCAGTAAGTGGATTCAGGTCGACAGACACGCGCTCATTAGCACTCATCATCCCGATAGTTGGAAAGAACCCACCTTTTGGGATACGCACCTCCTTGATCCCAAGCAGCTTACGGTTTCGCATGAAAAATACCTGCAAATAAAAACCCAAGATGCTTCATGTATCCTCATGAATTTATGTACTTTATTTTCTCAAAATTTCTCTCACCTTAACCTTATCCTCACAAACATGATTCTTGTTGTCCCACCAAATGTCATCCTCGCTGTCGCTCGGGTAGCCAAAGTTGTCGACGCTGCTGTACATCCTCCGGCTTTGTCTCTTTAACTGTCTCGGATTTTGAAGTGATGAGCGAGTTGTGGTAGTTTCATCATCGTCATCCCAAGGCCATGTGCCACTGGAAACATTAGGCAAAATTTAATAAAAAAAATCCACAATGCAAATACAATTATATATAATTTTATGTGTTAAACGCACTCAACCGGCATCTCCCCATATTTTTCAGGGAACACAATCCCACACCCGAGGATATCGTTGACGCTACATCTCGGCCCAAACGGGGTTCCTACCCCACCTCCAATAAATATTTTCCCGTCGTCTGCGTGGTATGCGATCGAGCCTCTGCACCAGCCTGGGTTACTGTGGACGTTGTAGTCCTTAAGACACATAAATTTTTTTGATAAAATACTCAATCAAATGTACAAAAATTAGTAAGAATGTGAAAAAAAAACACATTTATTCATATACTTTTCTCGCAAGTCCGATAGCGATGTAGCAGTTTTCTCCAGGGTCGAGGATCGTGATCTCAAAGTAATGGTTAATTGGAGTCAGCGGGACGTTGGACTGCGCAAAACCGTTATCGTGGATAGTGTTCCCTACGCCTGTGTACTCTAGTACCTGAATTCACATTTTAATAATTACTTTTTTCGTCTATGATTTTTATTGTCAAAAACTTGGGGAAAAAATAACTCACAGATCCATGAATCCTAACATCATGCATCCTCGTCCAGAAGTGCTCGCAAGTGTCCACGGTCATCGGGACAATCTCGTTGTCGGAACTGCAGCAGCGACAAGTATTTTCAGTGTGTTGGGTGCAGTTAAGCTTCTCGCGGGGATACTCATCATCCGTGTCGGGGGAGTTGTTTGAAAGGGAAGGTGATGTCGTGGTTGATGAGACTAGATGCTGTTGTGTGGCTTCTGTCGTGCTGTCGTCAGGTACTTTATTAGCGAGCAATGGGCTGGAGATTGAAATGGAGGATGCTGGAGTGTGGTTTGGGGGGAGCGTACTACTACTCATCGCGTCAGATCCCGCTGACGAGTTTGAATACGGACGCGTTGGAGCATGGTGGAATGACGAGGTTGTCAGAATGTCCTTAGATTCGTGATGGTTATTGCTTGTATGATCATCATCGGGCGTCTCGTGCACAGTAACACGTGAACGTTGCATCAAGCCTGTTCGGATGTGTGATGATGATAATGTGTCTCGCTCGATGATTTCGGTCGGTGATCCACACTGTTCAAATGAGTCGTTTCGTTGTACTCGTGAATCGGAGGATTGTTCAGCTCCTGCGTCAGGTACTAGCGAAGATGGGTGGATTTGAGCTGGTGGTTATCATCGAACTGAGAAAGGGCTGATTCGACTACGGAACAACTTTGGTACTCGGAGCAACACGACATATATGGATTGCTACTTGGAGTCGTGATTCGGGGTCGCTCATTATGGGGGTTGGTAGCCATACGTTGGGAAATACCTAAATTAGTTTGATATTAATATTTCAGGATTATTTTAAAAACATTATTTTTTGGTTGTTTGAGCATATAGAAAAATATGCATCCAGCAAAATCATATATAACTAGATTTTTAAAATTGCGTTGAAATTGTGAATATACAATGTAACATGTAATAGTAGCACAAATTTATTCTCAACGTAAATGTTTGTAGGAAATTAGTGACACTATACGTACCGGCAAAAAGTGTAGTACAGCGGTGCAATGGTAAAAATTCACATTCTCTCTGCTGCTGATTGAGCTTCAATCTTTTCTCCAACAAAACTACATAATGTCACGCACACACTATAATCAATATATAATTTACAAACATGATCAAATTGCGTTGAAGTGTTGTTTTATTGTACGAACCTAAAATTCCAAATAAATTCCAACACAAATAAAAATCCTTTTTTTTACACATGTGTGTACGTTGGAAGAGTATATGCGTGTTCTTGTTCATGTGTATGCATTTCGTACATTCATAAAATTGTGCTGAGAATACACTTTTATATAAGAGGAAAATACGAGTTTTATATGAACAAGAAAAAGAGATGTCCAGAGATATGAGTGCTCTGGATTTCTACCATTCCTTCAGATACACTCGTCTTTGTTCCATCAACGAGTTGCTCGCGTTCTCTGATCCCAAAACTGTAAAAATGGTCGTGAAATATACATAATATATGATTTCTTTCGTAAATTGCCTTTCCAACTAACAGATTACATTCTTATAATTATGTGCTGTATAATTTTTTAAAATGCTTTTCCCACGAGTTTTAAATATGCTCGCTTTTGTTAAATGATTTTTTTTCACGAACCTGACCATGGTTAAAAAAATGATACATATGTCGGATATTAAAGTGGTGAGAGAAGTTTTTTTTGGGTGATATAAACACCCACGCATATACTAAATATATGCGTATATATATGTACTTTTTAATATGTATTCATATTCGTTTTTATGGACAAAGTTGCGAATATAATATCATGCATTTTTATTTTGAGAGTGCTGTAAGGTTCACCGTTTTCCCAAGGATTTGAATATTGTAATGAAAGGCAAGATTGTTTGAAATTTCCGTTTAACA
>JAQFZW010000932.1:0-37592 GCA_034687055.1 Heteromurus nitidus | reverse complement strand
ATGTAAACTGACTAAAATCACTGATTAAAACTTAAGGCAGAAACTGTTTGCACTGATTTTTCTACTGGCAAATTGGTCATTTAGAGAGCTATCGAACAATGTAATTTACAGCTCTTAAACTTCAGTTGTGCAATAAAAAATTTGTGTAAAAGTGGAGAACTGAAAAAAGTGCGTGCTGCTGCTGCGACGAAATGAATAGCCGGTCTAGATCGGAAGGAATCTCTTCCCGCTTTGTAACACTGTCTACGAGGAGGTATTTTACGTATGTACATCTTCACTGAAGTTTATAAAGTGTCATTTGTATCACCAATGGGTCTATTGTTATATAGGAAAATATGTAAGTGTACGCATTTTTCCTCTCGCTCTCCTTCCCTCGCGAAGCACTCATTTTATCTGTCTATCTTAATGCATAAATCTGTCTTTTGAATCATTCACTCTGAGTCTGGTGCTGGCGGGTGCTAATGCAACCAACCACTGAAAAATACTTTACTGCTGATTCTCTGCTGATATTAATATACCCTCTCAAGAAAAGTATGCGTGTTCCTTCTCCTTCCGCTCAAGTAAAATTCGTATTCTTCTTCTTCTCCAGAGAAAAAAAAATCTTATTATTTTTTGCTCTTACGTTTGATGACGATGTTGTCGTTTTAAGCGCCGCTATTAGTACTTGTTTTCCCGATGTTCAGTTTTGTTTTCCCCATTGCGAGTTTCTTCACTTATTGTTTGGTGCATGTCGTTTTGCTTCTATTTTCCAGGAGAATTAGTGGGATTCCTCTTGTTCCATTTCCCCTATGAAGCAGTTTAAGAATGTCGGTTTTTAGGAAGGAGGAGAACCTTTTTATTCTCCAAGAGAGAAAAATGCAAAGTAAAGTGGGCTCCCATGGGCCCTATCTAACCTTAGAGGTTATGTACATTTACTTTTAAGGCTTTGCTGCTCTGCTGTCTTCAAATGCAAATGTAGTTCTCTCCATGTTCTTTAATAATAGGCACCTAGTTTAAAACTACGAACTGTAACTTCCAAGGATTTTTTATCAGTAAATATGTTATGTTATTTTGATGGCATTTATTTCGCTTGAGGAGTCAAAGATGAAACTCTTCTCAAGAGTATGATTTCTAAGAATGCATACATGATTAAACGACCAGGGCAAGTTAGTCTAAAATGACATTTTCTGACATTAAAAACTTTAAAGGATGAAAGGTTAACAGTATTATTGAAGTTTGCCTGGCTCGTCTTTGATTTAAATGCGAATGAAAGGAAAGTATCGCCGACGGGCTTTTAGATACTTTGGATGTGTTTGGTACATCGATACCTCTACTCCCAATGGAGAGCAAAAAGAGAATTTCACTACAGCTCATAATATTTGGACAAGGAAAAAATCCATTTAGGAATTTAAGGAAAAAATATCACTATTATTGCAGAAAAAATATTTTTTCTCCTTCCTTCACACTCCTCGACTACTTCCACTTCAAGGAGAGACATTTTTTCTTGGGTGCTTTTAGAGCTCCCTTTATTATTGCTGTTATATTTTACTTTTTTACTCCTCCATTTCTACTTTTGCTCATGGTGCCCATTCCTCATCCACACACTCCTTCCTGTGTTTCTTGCATTACCTACGAAAGTGTACATGAATGTGTGGTGTGTGTGAGCTACATAGATAGAGAAAAAGTGCTCCTTCAGGCATTTTTTTACCACTGATATTCTTTTCCCTTCACATCTTATTTTATGAATGTACGCTTTTAAATAACTCTTTTAGTTCCAGAGTTTTCTTTCAAATATCACTTTGCACACAATATAGTACATGCTTTTATATGCTCACAAATGTACATCTGGATCGTAGACAATATGAATAGCTGCTAGGTACGGATTCTAGCAAAAAAAGCAAGCCATTAGCATTAACATAAATGGTTTGAAGTAAAAAAAAGGAAATACAAAGAAAAAAGGAAATAGATCTGCTCAACCTCCCTTGTCCCTTAAAGCTTCGGTTCGATACATGTGTGAGTGACGCTGAAAGTATTTATAGTCCTGAATACTTATTGAGACTTTAGTTATGAAATGAACTGAACTATGATAATTCACTCACAAAACAAAATACGATGTTTTTATAAAATGTTAAATGTATATTTTCTGGTTGATATGTGTTTCGCTTGAAGTTCATCTGGGCCTCTTCTTCGATCACGACGAAATGCTTCTTATACTTTTCCATTTCCAAGTGTATTGGATTCATTGTTGAATAAATATTCTTGTAAGTGAACATTATATTATATACTTCATATATATAAAGTTACAAGGTTTGAGATAGCTTCCGTTGTATGAAAGATGTTTTATTTTAATGTGTTCTTGTATCGGAAGTAAGAGGAGGAAGAAAGTGGCTCGAAAAAAGCGGCTCATTTTCTTCTTGCCGAAGGAAATGAGGCAGACACAGAAATTGAAGCAGGTTTCAGAGCTGAGAAAATTGAAACGTTTTTTGTTGTTATATTTACATTTGTAAGTATATATATGGAATGCGAGTGTACGTGTAAAATCTTCCTTCATTGAACCAGGAACAGGGAAGTGAAGTGAGTGCGGAGGCAGACACACATATATTTTTTGAGTGTTAGTTTGTGTGTGAGTGTAAAAAGCTTCAATCTCTTGTAGAAGTAATAAGTAAGGGGTTGGCTGATACTTTTCGAAAGATATGAAATGAAAACGTTGCTAATGCACTTTATCATCTTGCCAATGACACCGCATAACCAAACATCGGCACCACCACACCACAAACCAGAAGCCCATATGATGCTACTGATACCACTTTTTATACCTCTGCATCTGAAGGGTAAAAAATATGAAGAAGTGGTGCTTTTAAAAGTGTTAAAAAAGGAATCGTAAGAGAGAAAAAATAGTCGCAATGTGGAACTACAACTCATTCCTGTTCATCATCTTCATCATCAAGCTTCCACACACACACCGCATGAGTGTGTACAAAAGAAGAAGGGAATTTTTTGTGTGAATGTAATGCTATTTGAGGGGATGTTGTATATTTGTATCCCACCCAGAGTTGAAATGAAGTGAATTAAAATCAAGGATAAAATGTATCAGTATTTTTTTATTAAAAGGCTTTTCCCCTTATAACACCCTTGTCGTTACTTGTCTGCCCACTTAGGCATTTACCTCGAAATGTAGAGGAGAGCGCTAATGCACTTAAAAAGCATGTTATTGCGAGAGAAAAAGAGAAGAAAGACGAAGAAAGGAGTCTTGTTTGTAAGTACACATGTAATGTCTTCGTGCTTTAATGTATTTTTTTGTTCCAATCAGAGGCTCAATGAAGAGGAGTGGTACTTAATATCGGGAATTACCATTTCAGACCCGAGTTAACACTTGTCAGAGCCAGAAAAAAAGAGTTTCAAGTCACGTCGTAAATTGAAATTAAATTAGAAGAGTACTTGTCAGAACAGTGTGAAAAGTATTCCGGGATGTTGTCGGCAGAATATAAGTAAATGGAATGCCTCACACTTGTAGACAAAAATTAAAAGCAAATATACTTTCATTTCATAACTGGAGGATATCACTAGAAAATTAAGGAAACGCATGCGTCATAAAAATACTTGTTATCGGCTAAAATCATTAGAGAATTCAGCTCTCAACACAACAGCTTTCAGCGAAATAATTCCGATTTTCAAGGGAAACATTTTTGATTTCAATAGCTTTCCGTCAGCAAGCGTAAGTGTAAAAGAGGACCGACATCAATATGTAAACTGCTGCTTCGCAGTGTCAAGTGCATTCAAGTCGGATATCATTATCTCCCGTCATCGTCCAGCATTCGTCCAGAGGTCCAGCTTCTGTAAATTCAGTTGCAAGCCAGCACATGTAACAGTCATTGAAACGAGAACCTCTTATCGGAGCATTATGTTCAGTACACTTATCGCACAAATACTGTATTTGTATGTGTGAAATGTGGTATATGTATACGAGTTGATTAAATTACTGTGAAAACCACTGTGACTCCATACTATATTCATTTGTCACACAAAATCAAAACAGAAAAATCAACTGTCCGTCGAAAATAGTTTGCTCACTGCATTTCGTTGCACTCAACTTCATCCAACATTACATTTGATCTGCACATCAGACTCAAACCCGTTCTGTCCTGTGTGTCACCCTATTCTTAGCCAGCCGCCGTTGATTATTACAATGCTATCGGCGGTAAACAGCAATCGAAGTGATAAAAGCTCGCGGAACAACTCCTGTCGGTACCTTTTATCATGATAAGCCCTGTTTATCTTCAATAATTCGGCGGAGCTATGTGCTTGTCCGATCAGTCAAGTTGTCACAATACACAAAATCATAGTGTGCGACGACTGGATGAGTGCATATATATATCACAAAAGAGAATGTCAACTGATTTAAGTTCTTGTGTGCTTGCTGCAAATAATGGTAAAAGTTTTATGACTGCGAAAATTAAGTGAATTGGGATATACTAATCATTCACGTCGTGAGTATTTATTATATATAAAATATGGCTCCATAAAAACGGAACATGTTCTAAAAGCAAGTGGTCACTCTCAGTTTATGAGTTTACATTGTACAATAATCTGTGGATTATCCAAACAAAATCATCTGTATTGAATTTCTCGCATGATATTTTACTCTTAATGACCGCAAAAAAGGTATTTACTCTTCAAACAAGAACTTTCTCCGCTTTCTTTTGAGATGCTGAAGAAAAGAGGAATAAGGAATACGGAACAACTGTGCCATTTCGCGACATTACGAAAACAAGCATAAGCGCTACACTTGTGAAAGCATTGACGGATTTAAATGATCCTTTTAAACATTAATCGATGTTTTTACAAATTGTAAATGATGTAATTCATCTGCATCCCAGAATTGGCGACTCAACATTTCAACAAGAAGCAAAATCTTGTATTAAGCTATGTTGTTTCCCATTACTTACCGAAATTACATTCTTCGTCGGACAATGCTTCTGACTGACTTTGGACTGTCAGTATACCCCAATACGATATATCGCCAAGTATAATATGGATTGCGCTCCGTCCCTCGCGTGAACGAAATGCAAACACATTGTCTCCTACAAAATGTTACACGAAAACGATCATATTTACAAATTGTCACGAAAAACAAGTGATTTTTTGTTCAACGAGAATGCATTTCGGTCATTCACACACAGCAAGTCATCACATCAAACTCATGAATTTTTCGATAGTTGAAAAAACATTTCACCAAAACCAAGGACGCTTTCTTTCTCACACTTTTACTGACATTGAATATTATGTACATTACATCACAGGTTCGATATTTTTCCTAGTAAATATGTGCAAGGGAGAAAGATTTATAGGAAAGTTTTGATAAAGTAAAAACCTTCCGAAAAAACGTAGGGGAAAGGGAGGAATATATATCTGTAGAATGTTATGGAGTCACCGCTGCATAATGTAAAAACTTCTATATATTGTATATATCTTGATGTGCTCTCACATTTCCCAGAATGCACATACATTTACGTGCACACGTACACACACATTACTCTCCGAGTTTACGAGGAGAAATCCATTAGCGATGATTGCATTGTTGCAACAAGTTGGCTTGCTTACGTTTACTTTACTCGAGATGGATGCTTCATTCATGGAGTTGTCTTTTGTGTGTGTGTGAGTGAGCTTGCATTGCCTCCCTCCAAAAAACCTAATGTTCATTACCTTATCTGGGGAAATGCTCTAGGGAACTTGTATAATACACTTTTTGGTTCAATTTTGCAGATTTTCTACTCCTTCGAAACTTTTGTTACAGACGACGTAATACACTTAGGAACATATTCATCGACTCGCTTGCCGCACCACGCTCCTGCATACTTCTTACCAAACTCGCCACGGTGAAATGGAGAATATAGCGGACCAAAGATGCGAAGCACCACCAACCACCACCACCGCCAAGACGTATCTGTGAGGAAGGTTAGTTTTATCAACCAAGTTTTAATGACCGCAGACAGCTAGACATGAATTCTTGGGGAAAACATGCTTTTCTCAAAATTAATTAATTTCTAATGAGCCATCTGCTCCTCATTTCACGTTTATCATTATCATCATATATATCCTCCTCTGGTCATTGTCGTCTTGTTGAGATGAAGCTCTAATCTTTACGATGTTGCACTGTGGAAGAAAGCCTCAAAAACTAGAAGACTTCGTTTTTCGTCTTGTCTTCAATCGCAAAATACTCAATTATAACAACCTATTTTCTTGGCATGGATTGCCTAATGTTGAGTGCTCCTACTTTTTACTTCCAATTCCAACGCCTGAAGGTGAGCGGAAATTGCAAACTGATAAAATTAATAGGACTGGCTCTACTTTTTTCCAGCCTCTTGCTTAAACTTTTGTAATCAGTGTTAATTATTGGCAGCTCTCACCGTGTATTTGTGAGAGCAGGAATTTCTGCATTTTAGATGCAACAATGTGTAATTAAAGGTGTGAAGACGTTCACATCAGTTTCCATGATCGAAATGGACAAGTTGTTATATCATGGCGCAAAATCTAGCGGAAAAAATCGAGTACATAAAAAGTATGTGTTTATTACATAGACGAGTATAAATGCAATATTTCTTTTCTCATAAGCGAAAAGGACTATTGTATATATCCGCTCGGAGCAGGAAATGAAAGGGCATTATACAAGATTTCAGATTTTCTTACTACTCTCGGAAATAAAAAAAGGAGCACACACACAGCGCCAAAGAAGTACTATGGCACAATTGCTCCTGCATCTATAGACGTCATATCAGTATGTTTTCATGCGAAAAATAGGGAACGTGAATTGTATATAGAATAGAACCTTCTCTCTCCGGAACACATACAGGAATGCTATGAGTAGAAATTAATCATACCCAGGAAACCATTTATTACACGTAAAAAATCCACACACACACACACGCAATCTACATGAACCACATGAAGTCAGCAGCCATAATGCCGTATCATCTGTAAACTCGCAGTCTTTTCTTCCACTTCCCTGCTCCTCCACACATACACATTCATAAACGTTGACAAGACAAATGGGAATGGGGCAAGTTGTCCAAGATTTTCTTGAAATCTGTAGAGTTGACTTGGTTAAAGCCTCTCGAGTACTCGGACTAGATCCATACACTAAACTAACACAGCGAGAGAAACAAAAAGAAGAAGAATCCTATTCGTTTCTCTCTCCAGCCTAGTTGCTTTTTTATTCGCCTTTAAGCAAAAGAAAGTGTTCCCATCCCACCAGCTTCGAAAGAGATAGACAAGAGTGATGCATCATGACTCAACATTTGTCATAGTGGCTCTGGCTGTTCTTCTCTCCACAAGTCTCCTTACTATTCATATACATAGATCAACAATGTACACTCATGATACGATATAGGTACAGAGAAGAGGAAAGCCGACAGAGCAGCGGTGTTACAAACAACTCCCATGCAAAAGTATAACACAACCTCTAGCATTCCCAGTCATGAATCTTGTTTTTTTTTCGCAGAGAGTCTCGCAGAGAGAAAGGGATTTTCTCTGCTTACTGCATGCACATAAAAATATCATACATTTTCATATTTCTTTTCTGCACTCCACACATCCCTTCGCCTACCAACTCTGTACACCTTTTTGGATGGTAGAGATTTTCTCTCTGAGGGAAATTCTTTGAAGTATACGCTCATTTGTAGTTTTTGCTTATTACTCCGCTCACTGTTTCCTACTGGTGCAGTGGGAAAATGGGAAAGATACACAAAGATGATATGCAAAAAAATATAAACTCGTGTATTAAGGGTATATATAAGCTTTAACGGGATACGCCGTTGCGTTGTGTAAAGAAAGGTTGTGCAGAAAAAAGGAAACATAAGAAGCGAGTGTGGCAATATAAGAAAAGAGAAGACGTAACATACGTACGCGAAGCATGGTGTGTAGGACGTTTTCTCTCATACATTTCAAGATACAACTTTTATACAATATACGGAGGAGCTGGTGATACTGGGAGTTTACCAGGCGGACAGCCTTCCTTCCCTTTTTGAATATATAAATTGTTTCTCACAAAAGGGAAACCACATCGAGGCGGAGTCTGGTTCCAAATTCGACGCTCCATTCGAGACCCGACTGACGATTAGAGGTGACTCGACCTCGTAGTCAGACCAGCCATGCGTTCTCTCTCTCTCTTCTCAAAAACTCGCTCTTGCCTTTGCTAGCTCACTTTTATTATGTATGTTCCTTCATCTCAAGCTTCTCTCACACACACAAGCACACGTACGTACGTCTTCCCTGCCTTCGCCCCCTTTTCCCAATACGTGTACACGAAAAACTTGAAAACCTTTTCAGCTCCGCTCCGTCCTCCGTCTTTCATCCAAGATGTATGTGTGCACAGTGCAGATCTCTGGTTTGCTACAAGTTAACATTGTTCCATGTGGTACAGATACTCGTATATATACGATGTGTGATTCACGGACGATAAAAACTCTATATGTGGTCCGGTGGTATTATGTACACTTATTTTTTTTATACTCGGCGACGCTGTTACTAGGCCCGTGTATATATATACACGCGATAAGCATTAACGCTGGTTTCATTTCTCCGGCTGGATAACTTGTGTTGGAAGACATGATAAACAAACGTTTGTCTGATGCAGTTCTTGGCAAGTTTTTGCAGAATGTATAGCTACGCTTAGCATAATACTAATATTATTTCCCACATCATGCACACTAGCCAATAGATTTTCCATCAGAAAAGCAATCCTCTCTCATCGTCATGTATCTACATGTATACGATTCATGAAGCATGTAAGCTTGTGGCTCAGCTCGAAACCTCTTTTCTTGTTAGATCAACTAGTCACGGTGGGGAATCTGAGGAGAAGTGATGTAATCTATGTGCATCGCACACATACACATATATCCATGCAAAAATCATTGTTATTTGGTGTGCGAAAGGGAAAATAATGTGTGTGTGTGCAGTGCACTCACATGTCATTCTGACATGTGTATATTCAAATATATTATGTAAATCTCTGCTTTTCTTACTTGTCCTTACTTCACTCGTCATCTTCGTCGTCTTTGCATTTTTTCGCAGAAGAAAAGACATTTTTGAAGAAGCACAATGTGGAGATTGAGACGCCTTTGTAGAAAAGTGGTCACTGTGAATAGGATTGGATGCATTCAACAAAGATGTATAAAAAGTTGTAGACTACTTTATGGATGCGAAAAAGAGGATCAGCATTTGCATATGTCCATAGTGAAGAAGTCATTTTCTCCATTTTTTGGCATGCTTTTACAAGTCTGAAAGATTCCTTTTCCATCTTGGGAGTTAAGCTTTTGAGAACGACGGAAGGTTAACGATTTTTTTAGAAGAGAATCGCCTTTATGCACGACGAACACAGACTACAGACTCTTCGGTGCCAATGGAGTTGGATGAACGAATTAAATCGGATTCATGTGATGAGCAACATTGAAAAGTACATATATGGACGATGCGAGCTTCTCGGAAGTGAATGGGGCGAAATGAATGTCAAACCCAGTCTAATGTTAAATTAAAGAAATCGGAAAAGCATTTCACACGGAAAATACTAAATCATGCTTTGAACATTCCTGGAAGGGTAGACAATTTCATGATATTTGTGTACTCGTAAATGTAATTGATAAATATATAATAATTCAAAATGTGCGTAGCTTCGAAATTGTGAATTCTCCAGAAAATTTCTTTCTAAGTCATAATATTGATTTTAAAACTTGCATATAACATTGCACCCCTCAGATTCACGTACTTTCCGCAAATAAACTGACTTCTCAAAACTTCCAGCCATTTGAGTTGTTCTAAAATTCTAACCTCAAACGAACACAAATTCTGGAAGATTTTGTAACGAAAGTTCTCGGCAAGGAGTCCTTCTCCTCATTGGACTTTGCAAACTTTTCTGCTCTTCTTTACGCCTTGGACTTTGTGTCCCATCCACATAAGCGACGATAAGTGTGTGTATGAAAAGCGAGCTTAAAGTTGTTGATAAAAACGTGGATAAGTATATGCATATAAAACGGCTGCACACATAGTTTTTTTTCATGAGCATATACTTACACCTATATTATTGTATACATGTGCATGGACGAAACAACAGAAGGAGCGGAGGCAAAACAACTGGTCTGGCACTTTTTTTAGGGAAAAAACTGTAGGCACAAGGCACACATACACACACACTATCAGCAGAGAGCTTGTGGCAGTGGTGCTGCGTGAATGTGACTGCAAAAGCAAGTATTATTATAACAAAAACCGTATGTACGAATACGTTTAGATTATTTTATTTTCTATATCAGAACTCTGAGCTCGTGGAGTACGTACAGCCACTGAGAGAGAGAAGTGCAGAAAAGCAGAAAGAGTGTGTGTTTGTGTGTGTGAGTCTCGTTTAGGCAGAATAAGAAGAGAGCAACAACATAGTTTTGTAGTAGCTCATTGCTCACACTCACTTCACTCAGTCGTCGTTGCTTAGCATGAGCTCGCGATGCAATCGTATTGGTATGATATGGTGGTGGTGGGTTCTCTCCGATCTCTCGTACTAGACTACTATTTTCTATATATTATTGTGTGTATGTGTGAGTGGTGATCCTTTTTAGCTCTCCTCTCGAAAAAGATCCTTCGCTAGTATCCCTTCGTACGTTCAGCTGACATCAGTCAGTACTTAGCTAACCATCACCCTTCCAACTGAAAGCTTAGGCAAAGTAGTTTTTACTTACCTGTGTGCCTGCACGGTCGCGCACATCATCAAGCTCGTGTGCTTTCAAATAAGAAGAAAACAACGTGTTTCTCAAAGTTGTGAACTTGGTAAAAAATTTTTTTTGCACATGTGAAACAACTCCGGAGAATAAAGAACTCCAAGTTTATGAAAAACGAACTGAACTGTGCTCTTCTGAGAGAGATATTTTTTTTTGCTAATTGAGTGACACACATTTGATATCTCATTGTCATTCATTAGCACACCGACGACATAAGTGATATCAGGAGCACTTCCTCTCTCTGTGTCAACCAATTACGTTGAGTCAGCGTAATCTACCTTAAGCTGACTTACCACCGTCATTGTGCTTTTTTTATATGCAAGAACGTATTTATAAGTGTGAAAACTCTATATACTGACAGACAACGCAATTTAAGAAGATAGGCACAAAAAAGAGCATCGTGGAGAGAGAAACAGGATAAATTTTTCTCAGCCGAATAAAAAAAGGGAATCAGCGTGAAGAAAGGAAGAAAACCTGGTTGACTTGTCCTTGCCGGTTGGTTATCTATATTATGCATGCATGTGGGGGGATCTCTTTTTTCAAATCCCTGAGATAAGACGGAAAAATTTTTCGAGTCCAGTACCAATATATATCAAGTGCACCAGTATACCTATTCTTTGTGCATGTGAGGTGTAAACACTTTCATATATACGAAGTGAATGGGTAAAGTGAAATGATTGACTGAAGAACGTTTGTCTTTGTAAATGGATGGAAAAGCCTGGAGACACATTCAGGAAGTTCACTTTCGTATTTTGCTGTCGATTAACTGATAAAACTGGGAAATGTATAAAAGAAGTGAGACAGTCTACGAGTTTTAACGAGTGAAATAACTTTGGATAAGAAAAACTTGCTGGAAGACAAGAGGAAAAACGCAGTTTCATATATCGCAATCGCAGGCAAGTTCCACATAATTATTATTACTATTGACCCCGGAGAAGATCTTTGTTGCCTGAATAACGCACAATAATTATTATTTCGTCTACAGAGATAAAGTCGAGAGAAGGCAAGTTGCACACGATTGCGTCTTTCATTTATGTATGCGATGATAACTCTTTTGCATGTGTGACAGAGAGAGAGAGATTTTTTTAATGCTTATGCAGTCAAGAGAGGCAGATTGCATTTCTTCATACAAACGTTTAATCTTTGTATATTGCGAACAAATTCTGTGTTAATGATAGGATATTTGAGAAACACACGATGTGACATTTTTTTCGTAGTCTTGATTGGAAATTTTTATGATTGGTGTTACTCTACTCGTGGTGGTGTCGGTGGTTATCGATATCAGTAATTTTTATGACTCGTGTGGCTTGTTGATAATAAATAAAGTAATTTAATCGTTGCAGATATGCACACACATGCTTACTACTTATTAGGCACACACACATGATGATATATGTAAGCAGTTCTTATTTCACTTTTAAAGAAGACGAGGAGGAACAAAGCTGAGACGTAGCAAAATATAAAAGTCCAAAAGTGATAAAAAATATACTTGGGGAGATATTCAAGTGGCAAAAAGGAGCTGATAATTTTTGTAGTAATGAGGCGAATTATTATATTGTCCCTCTTTTCACTGTTCTCTCGCAAAGTTGCAAGGTTAACCTGATATCTTTTCTGACTCCTTCTGCCTCTGCTTGTCTCTAGTCTGCAAAAGATTGTGAGGGGAAGAAAGATAAATTTGTAATGTGATTACTTTTTTCTTCGTATTTGATGTCCTCTCCGCGTTATCGCACTCATAAATCAACACCGTCTATATACAGAGATCTTCATACATTTTGATAGGCACCAAGATTAATGTGTACGCTTCAACACAGGGAATGAATTCATAGAGTTGTAAAAAGGCAGAAAGATCGTAAATTTTGGGAGAATGCAAAAAAAAACTTGTGTTGCATTTTCGTCATCATTCTCATTATGCACTAAGCCAGTCATCATCGTCAACACTTTAATTGTTCGGCCACGAGAGAAAAAAAGGCTGCATGTAACACCCCAATCGCGAATTTGTTCTACCTAACAAGTTTGATCGAGGGTAGACTACATGACAAATTCCGGTTAATTGAGATAGTTTTGCGTGTGTTGCAGTTTATAAAAAAATATTCTTTTATTTTTATCGCAAATCACAACGTACGTAAACAATAACAACTGTAGTCAGTTCAGAGCAAGTATTGTTATTGTCTAATCATTTCTAAACTTGACAAACTGGAGTAGTGAAAGCGACTGATTTAATAGCACAAAAAGGATACATGGGCACGCAGAAAAATCTTTGGGGCATCAAGTTCAATCCCAAGGAATCTTGGACGGGGGACTATACTATCTAGAATCGTGCAAGCTCACTATCGTATATCATTCTTGGCTTGTTCTTATCTCATGTACCCTCAAGATGTATAGACGTGATTTATAAGTGACTGCTGAAAAACATCATCCTCACCATTGCACAAGTTGGACTGTCAATTACTTTTATAGTTAACCTTTAAAAATATCACAAATTCTTTTGTGAAATTTTGCCCTGAAATTTTTCTTCACTCAAACAAAGGTACCCAAAAATCTACACGTTTTTGAGTTGTACATTTTTTTCTTTATTTTTACGTTAAGTCTCATCTCACAATATATGTACAACTGGATAAAAATTCTTAAACATTACACAACTTATCTAAATACTCTGTTTCTGGAGCTATGACTGTTCTGTGGATTTATTTGTGTTATTCATTAAAAAATAGCACGATTTATCACGTCAAGCAGAAGTCAAGAACGTGAACATTTGTGCTAATTGCTAGATAATTCGTTCTAAATTCAGTTTTTGCATACAGTTTGAGCTTGACTAATTTACAAAAAATTAATTGCAAAAAATTATTTTATCTAGTTAGAGCTACAAATGGTATAAGCAAAATTGCTAGTATACCGTAAATATAGGCCGATAACATTTTTTTGGGTATTGTGACACACACCGAATGGAACTTGAGAGGCAGTCGGCAAAGCATATCATATCAACAATATATGTACAATAGTTAATCTCATCAAGAACTCTTTCATCACGTTACTACTCCCAACACGTCCCTGTCTAATTATCAATCACATCAATCTGTTTATCAATACACGAAAAAACATCATCGTCGTGACGTGATTGAAGCCGCATTACGTCATATGTAAATGCTCACTTTATTGGTCAGCAAAGCTCGCTATGCTCACCCCAGCGATATTTATGTTTGGGTGAACTTTTTTTTATTAGTGAGCAATAGTAGCTTTAGGATGTTTCGCCAAGTAAAAAAATCTTTCGAAGCTCACCAATAAAAGTGTGCATATCTTCGTTTCTAAATTAAATTAAGAATGAGAAAAGGACAAACCACTTTTCTCTCTCTCTCTCTCTCTCTCTCTCTCTTGGAACACTACAACTCGATCATATTATGCGAAAAATCGTAAAACGAGTCAAATAAAAAAATTAAATTTTATTGGCTAACATTCAAGGCGAGAGCACACCTGACTACCGACTCTCTCTATATATTCCACCCTGTAATTTTCTGCCCAATAGCAGAGAAACTCATCCCTCACTATATTATTCACATTCCTTTAACTATTTTATCTTTATGCTCCTGGTTTGACAGTCTGCGAAAAAAAAGAAGTTTGCAACAAAAAATGAGTTGTGTGATTTTTTTATTTTTGCATTGCAGATTTACCGACGGACGACGTGGATTCTTTTTGGCCGATTCATTATTTCATGGTGGTAGAGACGGCTCGTCGGAACACAATTAAAGGAAATAAATCTTACTCGGTGGTGGTAACAAAGAAAGAAAAAATAAATCGTATCAAAGGGAATACATAGCTGCCTGATAAGGATATCAAGATTTGCGATCTCTCTCTCTGTGACCACTTGAACCTGGCCGATGAAGACTTTGATGCATGTGCACACAAAAAAACGCACAAAAGGATAAATTATTTATTCAAATCCTTTGCTATGATATGCGGAGATGTGCACAGTGGAAAAATAGATGAGGAATTGATGAACACGGAGATTTTTACACGGATATCCCATAAAAACTGATTTTTTCCGAAAAAAAAGAACAGAGAATCGTACAAATAAAATCTTGTGTTCACATCACGCACGATTTGAAAAACATATATTTTTCAAACTGGATTTGCAACGTTCATCTTTGAAAAAGTGAATGCAAACGCTCATTATCATTACTGCAAGTTGAGGTGTTGCATTTTATGGAAAAAATTGTTTTTGCACATCAGCACACGAACTTGTGGTTTTTTCCAAGAGACGAAAAAATTTTCTCTCATGAAAAATTAACTGTAATAAAATCCGCAGAACAGTGTTTTTGGAATTGCAATAAAAGTAATAACTCAAATTCAAAAGTTAACCGAAAAAAGTTCGTTCGCAAAAGGAAAAAATTAATATAACGGAATTGGTGTTAAGTTAATTTACAAATGTGAGTTGTAAGTTATTACCGGACTGCTTACAACTTGAGGCTGATAGAGCCGCCAGCAGGAGAGAAAACAAGAATTTTTGAGATTCGAGATCGTAGAAAAAAACCGAGAAAAATAACTGTTCGAAAGAGAGAACTAAGGTTTTCCGGAACCCCGTGTGTACTCCTCAGCGCGACGAAAAAGGTTTCAAGCTGTTGTTCGAATCGGTTGTCAACATTTCCCCCTCAAAGGCCGACGACATGTCAGACCTGCCGCAAAGTAAGTTATCTAAATTTGTTTGTTTAAAGAAAAGTCTCCGTTGACCATTAAAAGTTTTAACTAACGATACAAAAGCTACCAAACATCAAAGAAAATATAGGGGTAGGTCATGAACATAATATAGCAATTAAAAAGTTAACTATATATTGGCGGCAGTGGAAATTATATGGTTCATAAAGATAATACTCTAAAAGTGTTAATGGTCGTCTTGAACTTGTCAGATAAGGATCAGACAAAAAAAACTTCCTTAACTTAACTTCACGGTTAGTCAGTTAGTTAAAACACTAAGTAAGATTGAAGATGCATAATAATTAATTGCATATCGTATGCATCAAAAACTTCACACCGATACTGATTAGGTATACACACCTGCACTGTACACTTGTAAAGAATCCAGTTTCCAATTTTTATGTAAACGTGCACACTGAACTTTTATAATCTTAATGATCTTCATCAAGAATTCGATAACCTTTCTCTATCTACGGAGATAGTTACGTATCGGCTAGATTGTGAAAGCCTTCGTGAAGAAAAAATCATTTTAGATAAAAATTTATGTTTGCCGAATTGTGAATAAATCAGCACGGGGAAAGGAAGGATGGAAAAAATGTAGCGAACTCATCGCATAATATCGCTCATTCTAAAATTGGCGTGGAGGTAATGATGATCCTACCTGAGGAATATTAATTTATTCCATTTTTGCATTTTGGTATATATTTTCAACTCACGATCTAGCAGTGAAGCATGATGATCATCATTCATGATGATTACCATAATACTCTGTATGGAAGATGGAACAAAGCACGTATATATTTATCATTGTGGTTAAAAAACGGGAGAAGAAGGAAGTCCATAATGAATAATTATATTAGTACTGGTATATAGCCCTATATATTATGATCTAGTTAGCATTGTTGTTGCGAACTTGTGGAGCTGCTAAAATGAAGTCATTAAACTTAATTAACAAGACGAAAACTGTTTATCATGAAACCTTTAGTTTTGAGTAAAGGAGCCGTGTCCATACTTCTTATATAAATGCTGTACATAGCATTATGAATTAATGTGTACAGTGTATGGCAAACCGTAATGTACTGAGCAAAATGTAAAATATGAAAAAATGCTTCTGCATAGGTCAGGTCTGCTTAATGTAATATTTTCGCACAAGCCCATTCTCATTCTAACCCATCGCATATATTCACATACGGTCAAGACTCTTGACTGTAGTCAAGATCAGCGAAACAATTAGCGGACTGGCTCAAGGTATGCTGTGAATATATATACTTTCTTATGGAAAGAGAGGGATTCTATATAAATTTATAAACAAGTCGTTTGCAAATGATATTATATTACTTATAGTAATTAATCCAATGCAAGACGGGAATTTTACAATTTTTTTAATTTGATTGCATTGCTGAAATATGCTATCTATAGATACATGTATTTGTCTATCAAGAATTGTTGCAGCACTCTTACAGATGCTGCTCTCGCCTATAAGCTTATAATAATGCATAATATATCTTGAGCGATGATAGCTGATTAAAAAAATATTTGTGCAAATGAACATCCTTTAACAATAACAATAACATTAATACGTGTATAAATGCAGCATGTGCAGGATTGTTGTCTGCAGTAGTATGAGCAAGTCATAACATTTTTGCAAACTCTGCGCAGCAAGCAACATATGCACACGAGTATCTAACAAGAGCGCAGCACATTTTCAGCTTGGTTTTACCTCCAACTCCAATCCAACTCGTACAAAAATGGATTGGAAACTGACAATGAGCCAGACAAGCTGACTGATGATGAGGGTATAGAGAAGGGATATGGATATAGCATTTTTTTGCAATCTTAACAAAACAGCGCAAGCAAACGGGAAATTGTTCTTGGTGCAAATATTTTTTTTCCTTCTTTCTATTTTTGCCTTACCATGCTCTCATTCATGTACAATAGCTTCCATGTAAAACTTGGCGTAGATGGTCCATTAATATGCAACCAACAGCGTTTCGCGAGGGAGATATTTTTATCTGCGAAGGTGCCTGCATGTAGTCACGTTGGTCGTTAGGTTTTGCAAAAAAAATTTAATTCATTTTCAACTTATGAACCTATTTATACAGAAGCTCAAGACAGAGATTAAGCACGAATATGTGTGGATGGATGCATAGAGGATTGTATGTACGTCTTTATACGCTTGGTGTTATGATGTACAACGAAATATATAAAATGTTTTGACATCGCAGGTGCTCCTTTCCTGGTTGATGTAAAAAATTCCAAGAAAGAAAAAAATACTGTTCAAAAGAAGTAACATCAGTACAAGAAGCACATCTCCATTTTTACACGTCTTGTTTTGTCTTGTTTTTGTTACTCTCCGCTTGATTTTCATGATATTATATTCATAACCATATATTATCACGAAAGAAAATAGCTAATTAGGAGGATAAATTGAATAGAGCTTCTGTGAGTACGCAATATCATAACTCTTGTACACAATACACATGTGTGTGTGCACATACTCGATGTGAGCACGTTCGACATCCTTTTCATTTTCATTCTTGTTATAATCCCCACAAGTATTTTGATGTCTTGCTTATTGGCAGTGTTTAAGAGTGGTGATAATCCATAAGAATGCGTCTAGTACCTCTATAAGCAGTTCATTTAGAGGAGAAGGAGACATAAATCATATCGTCAGCTACTCGAATCGTCGTCCATCCGTCAGTACAGATTACATTTGAAACATGATACACTCGCCTCATGGAATCCGACATCGCCCACGATGCTCTACGTCCAGTTTGCCATGTAAAATGTTATGTTATATGTTCTTTTTTCCGATAGCCAACAAGGCTGGTTTTCAAAAAACTGCTTTGTGTGCTTGCTCACTCCCGATGCTTTTTTAACTGTGCAAATTTCCGCTGATATAAACTCATTACAAGGGCTAATTAACATTTTTAAGCATTCGGAAAAACCGGCTAGAATCGGAAGTAGAAGGGATGATGAATGTGTATTTTGCAGTTGGTGAAAACCACTACGAGTGCATATATACAATGTGTGCACAAAGCACTAGCCAAACCACCAGGCGACAGGATAATATGCCATATGCACCATATCATGAAAACACATACAATGAGTGAGAGAGGAACAAACAGGAGCAGAGAAACAAACATGAGCCATCTGAGCTGGTTAAAAAGGTGGTTTTGCACCTCCAACTTTATACGGGTTTCTCTCCACCACCACGAATAAACAAGGGTGTATACATGGATGCTTCAATGTGCTCCGATTTCATAATGAGCTTTTTTGAGCTCTGCTCTGCTTAATTGCTTACTTACACAAAAGGAGCTCTGGCTAGTACGCGTTGTGGGATTGGTGTGTGTGTGTGTGTGTGGACTCGCCGGAGTAAAGCGTGAGAGTTTTTGTAATTTTGTGTTGACCGGAAAATAATGTTTTCCGGTTGTCAGTCATCGTGATGATCTTTGAAAAACTTCTTGTGGATTTTGTACAATCTCTCCTCTCTCTCAGCCCAGTATTAATACTGGGTTTGAACTTAATGAAAATGATATGAAAAGAACATTGTGATTTATTACGATGATGAGTGACCGCAATATTAATGTGCCTTTGCACCTGCTCTATTCGCTATCCATGTACAAGCTTCGTTCATCGTACACTTCGTGCACACTAAATCCTAACGTTAATTTGCTAATGCTCTCGGTGAGCAGACATAAATGCTTACTGCTAATTATATCACGATTCTCGCAAAAAAAGAGCCGCATATATCTGCTTTAGCTTAATGAGCTAAATTGCTGATGATCTTGATTTCACACTTCTTTCAACGTTTTCACACTCGCTACCCTAATGAAGTGTGTTTTAATTTAAGGAAAATAAAAAAATGGAGAGAGAGAAGTAAAATCCTGATCGAATCGGTTTGATTTTTTGTACTTTTCAAATTTTCCATTCACACTCACAAGTTCCAATCTCAAAAGGCACCTCTTCTCTCGTCTGCCATGTCACATTGATGTGATCTGCTCGTAAACAAACTACCTCTTCGACACACCTAAAGGCATAAACTGAGTCTGAACATGTTTGCATTTCGTCGCACGGCCTTTTTCACTTAATTGAGCAGGACGGTACTCCTTTATCTCAGAATTGTTTTTTTTCAAAATCGAATCATATCAGGGGATAGGCGGAAGTCTAGGTTGTGTTGTGTTAATCAAGTATATCAGCGGGCTCGTCAAAATTTCGCACAATAAAAGTTTACTTAGCCCTTCTCTGTCCATTATCGAATACCAGAGACGATCCAAAAGTTGGCTGAGTAGAGACGTCGTATTTTATGACTTTTCATGGCAGGACTTGGTCATTTGATTAATCGTATTAAAGCAACACTGCTCCACACCACTCCGCTTGTTCCATGTAATGCCCTTTTTCTGCAACGTATGCCTGCACCTGATTTTAAAAATCTACTCACTTCTTCAGCTGCCGTGTTAACTACCTCTCTGAAATAAAAAAAATGTTATGAAGAAAGCCGAAACGGCAGACTCAGACAGAGACGACACGTTCAGATTTTCCAGTCCTTCCATCGTAACAAGATCCAGTTTAATTTTATGCATCCCACACCTTGTGAAACAAAGGGTGCCGTCACCAAATCATGGCATTGTTGTCCTCTTGTAATTGTCCTGAAACGAAACGAAGGGAACATTCAATAATATTAAAGGCCATTAAATGGTACGGGCATTTTCCTTTTCCATTATATGCATCTATATGATCTAGGCGTGTTATATATAATGTTTCCTTCTCCTCATTTCCAATCGTACAGATATATTCCACAGCTTCATTAATACGAGGTCCAAATCAGAAGGTTATTGTTCTTGGATACGTTTTTGTTTCGCTCCTGTTTTCCACTGTTACGGTCTTGCTACCGATGATTTCGTTTGCATCGTGTTTTTTATACTCATGAATACGGTCCCTGATGTATAAAAAACACAACACCAGAGTCGATTATAAGGAAACCCTGAAGCCAACGAAAGGCAACTCTTACAAAAGCATGTCTTGGCAGTGTTAACCCTTATGTGCATGGCACCCTGCACTTCTCGAGACGAAACAAGGAACCCAGTGTAGTATTTATTTATTCTTATCAGCTTTTTATATACACCACATCATCGTCCTCGTCACACAAGAGTAGTGTGATGATATACCATAGTTAGAATAACTTATAAAAAGCTTAATTACCCGTGCATGCCACTACTGCTGGAAGGAGAGAAAAAAAAGAGAAGGAATGGCGAGATGGAGAAGAGGAAAAAAAGGTGATTAAATTAATTCAGCAAAATCAACCAAGTTGTAATGAGGCTAGGACTCCGTCATCCGTAACGGGACAAGTTGAATTAAGACGTCTTCAACATGTATACATCCTTGTACTCTCGTGTTGAGCTCAGTGGAGGTGGCTCGTTTCCTTCTGTTCGTATTACTTCCGAGCTACTGCAAGTAGTGTGCATATGCACATAAATAATTTTTTAACTGAGTCAACATATATAACAATGTTGCAGTCTTGCAGTATGCCTGTCTCCTGTCTTCCGTTGAAGAAGGAAAATTTATGCACCTTGTAATAAAAGTAGTCAAGAAAGGTATGAAAGAGCGTGTATTAGAATGTGGTTGTCCAGCGGGAAGCTGTGTAGAGCTGTCAGTAGGAGAATAAATATTTTCCTGATTCAAATGATTATGATTATTTATGGGAATCTTGAAAACTCATCTCAAAAAATACTCTCACTCTCTCTCTGTGTGTGTGTGTGTTGAGAAGGCAAAGTGTGATTTCATTCATGGAGTTGGAAATTGGGTTGGTGTGAATAAGTAGTCCACGCTAGAGAAGTACTTCCTGTCTGGACACTCTAGAATAATGTTTTATGAACAACCGAAAATCGCCATAAATATCATCAGCCTGATCGCAGACACAAATCTTAAATATTGTATAGGAAATCGCAAACTGGAAATCCTGCGGGTAATCTAAAGCACTAAAAAGATATCAAACTATTGTGTTACGAAAAAAAGTCCGAATCAAACTGATGAATTCTTGATAAAACCACGGTGCTGCAGATGATTGAGATAACGGAAAAGAAGGGGGGGGAGAGAAAAAAAGGTTTGCACACAAAACTAACTTTTTTCTTCAATGCTCCTATTTACACGAGGTTTTTTGTACAAAATATGTGTATACTAAAGTTGTAACTCATAACATAGAGTCTGACTCTTTAATCCTTTCTTTTGGTTTCCTTCCCTTTTTCCTCCGAAGGGTTTTAATAAGTAAATAAACAGTTTGGTGTTGTTGTTATAATTTTTGACATGATACGACAGTTTATTGGCATCGACTAGACCACAGGCTGACTGCTATGATTATCAAGTGGGCACGAACAATGCAATAATATTCGTGGATAATATGTATGGCATGCATGCATGGGGAAAAATAAAAGGGAGCGCAGGAATATCGGGAATGATTTTGGAAACGTGTCTGAAATAGTGACTAATGAAAACAAGAGGAGATAAGTTGATGGGAAGGAAAATGAGCTTTATTATTAAGAGTCAACAAGGAACATCAGTGGTGTAATGGCTGTACGGCTGCGGCATACAAAAACTTTCGACAAGAAAGTAGGGAAGGCTCTTGGAGGAAGGAAGTACAAGGGAAAAAGCCTTAAGCTAAGAACGAAAAACTAACTCTTCTTCACAAGTCAAGTCTCAAAGTTGGGTTACCGAAAAGTTGGTACAAGTGTGAGCTGCAGCAGCTATGGCATGGCACACTGGAATGAGTAACAGTACCTCTCTCTCGCCTCCTCTTGTGTGGTGTGCAGATGAACAGTCACGAAAGTGCTTTTCAGGCTTTAGAAAAGGATTTTGTGCTTGTCAAAACATTACGAGTTTCCCAAGTTTTATGTACGCGTACACATTTCACGAGAGAGAGAGCCTCAGCCTTGTCTATCCCTTTTTTCAGCGACGGACAGACGACACATCCGATGTTTCCATTTTATACACAACAACCTGCCTCATTTCTGACTTTTTCCTTGTGTGAGATTAAATACTTCATTTGTGATCGTCGCCTTCGTGTAAAAATATTTGAGACGCTGGCGCTTGCGACTACCACAAAGTCCCCAAAAAGATCATGAAAAATTTTCCTCGTCCTCGTTCCTCTCTGTCGTCACAAATCCTGGCAAACGGAAGCTACAGAGACTAGGGCATCGAGAAGAGAAATTAAAGGAAATGTTTAATGTTCCTTGTGTGAAACATGACTCGAAAATAGCCACTGTTCAAACTAAATGTATGCGCATGTGGTTGGTCAGCTTTCGGTCACAGAGCGATGCACTACTTGGGTAATATGTCTGTTGTGTATGACAAGGGAGGAAGAAGAATGTTTGATTCTTATCTGTTACAAAAAATTGCACCATTTCCAAAAAAATATATATAAAAGTCTGGTTGTGCATGTGCGAGACATTTTGTTTGGTGGTGCCATCCGATGTAGAGAAAATGTTGCTCTGCAAAAAAAGTTGAGAGTGAGAGAAAAGCTCGCCCATTTGTAGCGCTTAAACTATAAAATGTTTTATATCGCTTTCTACTTTGACTTTTTCTCCAATTGAGGGTTGGGCGCAGAGTGCACACAGTTACAACTTGAGTGCAAATACAAAAAAATCGATGTTGGATTGGAGTAAGCCTAGACCGCAATTAGGTTTATGGATTTTGAAAACCTGAAGAAAATGATGACGACACAACAAAAGTTAGCTATTGACATCGACGTGGACGGACCGAGCCCTAGAAAAGTTAATGCGTGAGAAGCGAGTTGCACATAACAATTAGCGTTTCCCACTCTCGCTCTTGAGCATGAATGGACAATTAGTCGAATTGGTTCTTGGGCTGTTTCAAATAATATTGAATTGGTAGTTCAATCCACTTTTTGGCCGCTATATACACGTCCTCAAAAATTGCCACTTCAAGTGTCACCCTCTCGAATTCAAGCAAACATTTCGACTTTCGAGGCAGGTTTTTTTTGGAAACCTTCCCTTGTCTTGGCTCCTGTGTCGAAAAAAGAAAACTGCACCTTTCTTACGATTACAGTAGAATTACAAACTTCCCATTTGTTCTTTGACAACACAACCTTTCTCTCATATGAATTTCTTAAAACAATGGGCCATTTTGTGTGCGAGGAGGAAAAAACTGGACGAAACAGCAAACGTAATAGAATTGGATCGGATAGGCTTCTCCTCCTGCTAACATGAATTTGAGCAAAAAGAGTTGATTGTTAAATCTGTAAAAAAATCAGACAACTCAACTTCATTGTATTGAAAATGAACAAAGTACATATATATAAATATACATTCTTAAACGATTTTTATATATACACACTCAAGTGTTACCTAGTATAAAAGTACACCCGTACTCCAATCGGAGAGGGATCTCTGTAATGCGTTTATAATAAGGATTTATATTATTGCAGTAAAGTTGTCGTAGTACGAACTACAAGGTTGTGTCTGGAGTCATTAAAGGGCTATTACAAGGGACTTTCCCTCTCTTGCATTTGATCAGAGGTCAGATAAGATCGGGTCTGAGGCGACGACCACGACGTCGACGTCAACCGAAACGTCGTCTCCTGTTCACTGGCATATATATATAATGTTTTTGTAGTAAGTAGTTGTAGTAGTAAAATAACTACTTTTCTTTACAGTGTTTGAGCTTGTGTGTGTGCGTGTGATGATGGGATCTCTCTTTTGCTCTTGTACCTTTTGCCCATTCTCGTCTCTCTCTCTTTCTGTGACTGCCGAGAGAACAGCTTCTTCTCTTTGCCGTTGCGCTGAAGTGAGTAAAGGAGAAGCTGGTTTATTACACTTTTAGCGGATGAGGATGAAGACCAGATCCGAGTTTTATACGAGTTATGATGAGGTATTTTTATAAGGTGTTAATTCAGTCCTCCAAAAGAACAATAGCATTATAATATGTATACATATTATACAGAGTTGCAACTCCACTGTAATGAATATCAATGCGAACTCTGATTTTTTTGTCCAGTCCAGAGGACTCGCATTTGCGCAATGCAAGTTTTGCTTCAGCTTTGCCATGAATAAATAAAATGCATTTAAATGACTGTGTTGTTGTCGGTTTTTACAGCGCACACAGACATAGTCTAAACACATTTAATCATGACGCCAACGAATCCTGCGTGTGTGTACTTTTATTGTGTCTGAGGCTTTGTTTATTTGTCGCGAAACAAGAAAAAAATGTGGTATTGTCAACGCATCGTAGAGGATTATGATTCTACGCAATGTTTTAACAAAGATTTAAGAAGAAAAGGATATGAAAACAGTCGGAAATTTACACTCTTATAGGACACATCTCCCGGATTTGCATTAATATAATGTGGGGTCACGCAAGGAATTATAGAAATATATATTCGTCAATGAACTGAGCATACTAATCTTCAGCAGTTCGTATATTTCCTCATGGTCATTCACAAACAATGAGCAACGTTTGGGTTAGAATTATGTAATCAGGAGTGTAGAGAGAGAAAAAAAACACAACAATGGATACAAAGTATCAAGAGTGGCGAGCAGCGAAAAGGGCAAGTAAATCTCTTTTGTCCCCTCTCTTCTCTCATCTTTTTTGCCTGTTGTGATGATAAGCTTAATAGGGATTCCTCATGAACAAATAAACACCAACAAAAGTATTATTCACCTACCTCTCTCTCCTCATGTGGTTTCAGACATTCAACGAGTGTGTTTTTGAGGGAGCGAGAGAAAAAAAGGAGATAGACATTAGATGTCTCATCTTGATCATCATTATTTAATCCTTAAACAAACATAGTGCAGCAGGGCAAGGGCACGCATGCGAGGAGAGAGAGAGGCTCCTCCGTGCCCAAGTGCCTGGCCAGAATACTGACCGAAAGATGTGGTGGATTTGATGAGGAACTTTCTTTCTAAGAGACTTATTTGTGCTCCTATATATCCACACTGAGTGTTCATATGGCAAATCTACACTTAAAAATGAAGGGAGTTTTGACAAGTTCTCACAAGAATTTCCCCCTTTTATATATCCGTCTTAAGTCTGTGGCTGACTGCTTTCCTATCCCTAGTTTTGAAGATGAAGGAAATCAGAGTCTTCCATCTAAGGTCTGTACACCACTAATCGCATCCCAATGATATTTCTTAGGAAGATAATGTGTGGCTGAGAAAATAAGAATTGAGGTTAGAAGAATTACCTTTGGTTTACCTTACCGCCTACCTTGCATAAATTTTTGGGATTTTAGTTTGAGGAAGATGCATGTGTACTCATTTTCGTGCTCGTCGCTGATGTCTTGTTTTCAGAATACACTCCGAAATTCGGAGGGGCATATTGCAGGAGAGTGTCCGAACCCTGGTGTATCGTGACAAAAGTCAGTATCTTGCCCAACTTTTAGGTGGCTCATGGTTCATAACATTTCTCATGATCGATAAATATTGCAGCACATCTGCCACTGCCACAACGGGTGAATCCCTATAACTGGGCAAAGTAGACAATGACCATCATGGTGCAGAGTAAAAGCCCCGCGTTATCATCATCATATTTTCGGACTCTTCGGGTTTTGTGCATGTTCCTCCTTTCTTTCTTTCTCTCTCTCTACCTATTTTAATATGCATTTCCGTGTCAGAGGGTTTATGTCTACTTGTTCGACTGACTGACTGCCTTTTAGTGACGCTCTTGGCTAATACATATGGATCCAGATAAAGAGTCACGAAGTGTATTTACCCTTTTTCGCCGAGGAAAATAAATGACCCGATGATCATCATTATTATTACTACTATTAGCAATGCCAATAAGTCTTTCCCCCACGACTTTTTGTGCGTGCCCATATGGGAAATATCATAAATGTATATAACACAACACTGGGATATTATTATTATGCATTTTTGGAAGGCTGGCTATGGCATTCTTCTTTTCGTTCGGAACGGAATTGCCCACAAAGTCATTTAGTAGCTCATCCATCTATCTCAAAAAAAACTTTTTTCCATGTTGCGTTACCCTATCAGCTCTGTCTATCCATCTATCAATCTAACTTTAACTGTATGAGTAAACGAGTTGGAGTCAGTGGCACTCCTGCTGTCACGTGTTTTTTTCTCTCTCTCTCTGTAAGAAGATATATACACGATATGCTCTGCTGATGATACAGATGTGACTAACGCTCACATTTTCGCTCGTGAATATTTCCTCAGATTGATTTGCTAATCGAAAGTGAGGCAGCAGGTGGTACAGTAATTATTATGCAAGGAACATACAAGTCCACTCGGAGCTACCTAGGAAAAAAATCTTCTCCTCGTCTTGTCAGTTGGAATCGCTACTGAACGAAGGACTAAGTACGTGAGTGCACTCCTGTGGTATGTATGTGCATGTGCCCAGCGTCTCATTTTTTCAGGGGAAAAATTGTAGAAAAAATATGAGAAATCCCTCAAGTGGCTCACTTCTCAGTTGTAAGAATTGTACCTGTTACAAAATTGTTATAAAGGCATTGTGTATGGAAGAGAAAAACACGGGTTATAGGAAACAACTCAAGGTGCAGTTTAGCTCTCGTCTCTTTTCTACTTATGCGCTCTGGGGAATTGACGGCACACGGCATGTCACTATATTAGGGAAATGGTAGCAACCATATCTCATTAATTAGTCATATTCTTATTACTCGCTAATTTGAACATGGTTTGCAACTCTTTTCTTTTGAATTTTTAAATTTTCATGACACTCTTCACTTAGATTCGGAGAGCTGTTTCGGCTCTCCCATTTTTATTGTTTGTCTGGCTCCTATTTCGTGTTCGTGGGAGGTTTAGTACACGATTTGGTATTCCTTTCATAAAGCTTATTGATGGCAGTACATTTGATTGACAAAGATAGACACAATTTATTTGCGAATTCCTCCTATTATTACATGTGTCGCATTTTCGTTGGTGCCATCATTAGAAAAAAACCTTGCACTTTTCCCTTTATAAAGTCATTCAGCTTTTGATCTCGTTGAAATATTGATGGAACATGGAAGCGAAGAAGCTCAAATGGAATTAATGAGTCGTACCTCGATAAAAAAATCTGGAAGTAAAGACATAAAATAAATGAGAATATAACAAGCCAGCCTAAAAAGACTTGCTTGGGTAATAAAAATGGCTCCAAAGCCGAAAATGAATTCCAAAATAGGTTTTTTCCACGAGAATACCCAATGAATAATTTTTGATTTTGCTGAATAAAACTATTTACGAGGCCAAGACGGACTGCAACACGGGTAAAAGGAATAAAAAATATGGGGAAAGCATAATATGCGTTCTTATATTTACGTAAGATAAGAAAAGGAAAAAAAAAATCATTGAGAGATGTTCAAATGGTGACTTGGCAGAATAGCTAAAAGAGTGTAGGTATATGTACATGCATACCACGGTTTTCTCGGAATCTATTCGAAACTTGTCTTGTGTACTTAAACAATGCAAGATTTTGACTTTGACGTATCCGACAAACAAGGATGAGCGTAAACGAAACGCTGCACCCTTCCCTATTGTAAATAGCTCCTTCGATCACTTGAAAAGGTGTATATAGATGGATGATATATATACATTCGTGTTGAGTTCATATAGTCTGTAAATCTGGTACCTTTCTATGCTCATCCTTGTTAAGCTCTTTCCGAGGCCGAGGTCAACTTGACAACTTCACTAGGCGCCGGGCGGAGGACTCTTTTTCACACAACACAGCTCTTGTCGCTAGTAAAAACTGACTCCAGGCAAGGAAACATGATGATGATATTTTTTTACGCAAGTGCAAACTAAATACAGAAATACGCAGACGTATGAATTTAATGAATTCACCAGCGTTTGACGATGAGATTACATGAAGTTGTTGTCCTCATTTCTAAACTTTTATGTGGAACGTGTTATTTTACCATGTGAAAAACGGACACTTTTAAATTCTCGAGTGGTGTGCAGAAGTTATAGTAAAGTGTGACTCGAGGAAACCTCCGCTCAGACTTCAGAGCGACTGCAAAGGTGACAAAATCTCGTGAAGATAGGTGCCAGCTTAGGCCAGGGTGTTTAGAAGTTTTAGAGGAAACTTCTTCACTCCCAAGTGTGCATCTCCCATCGCATTATTGTGAACTCGAACAAGTGTAAATAGTTCGGCACTGAGGTGATGGTGATGATATCGAATAGAAGAGAGAGGAAACAGGGGGGAAATATCCACATAACAGTTGGCATACAAAGGCGAAACACGAATCCTTTATTCATTGAGTTGCTATTTACATGTGACAATGGGCTGTTTATGGGATCAAATATCGATACTTCTTATAACAACTATTATTGTGAAAAGTTAAGTACACATTCTTTAGATACGAATGTATTGTTGTTGGCATTATTGAGTAGAGATTTCCTTCCCTATCCGAATCAGAAGCTCTTTCCAACGGCTCGTTTACAAAGAGCAGAGAAAGAGCCGATGTGTGAGAGAAGGAACAGAATAAAAAGAAAATTCCCATTCAATTGCCGTACTTATGCCTTAAACTGAATCGCATCCAAGTCTTATAACAGCCCATTTACAGATGCATTAATAGAAAAAAATCGAAGAGTAAGATGCGTTCGTGTAGGTTAGCTATTGCTTCTTTGGGGCACACTTGAGACGAGAATCGAGTTTCATTTTTTATTCAAGAGAACTTCGCAAGCCCAAGCACACTGACTAGCAGATATCCTGAAAAATCTTGAAACAAAAGATATACATTTGTAGCGTTTAGTCTTGATCACTCGTAAAAAGATTTTCTTCGGAAATAACACTATTTGCAATTACAATCAAATTGGATGCCGTATGCAAAATATTTTAGGAACGTTCGTAAAAAAATGAGAACTAGGTCGACAGTTTGCTTTATCTGCAGTATTGACAGTATTAAGAGACGGTAATGTCTGAATTAGTCTGATGTGCTAAATGTTGAAAAATTATTTAGTAAACTTCAATTTAAATATGTTACGTTTACATCTGCTCCAATCAATGAATTGAATAGTTTTAATTTTAATTTCATGAATCATATGAGCAAGCACGCATTGCATAACTTAAAACAATAACTGAACCTTATTTTCAAAAGTATAAATGCACACATTCAACCCATTTTTTTCGCTGCACTGAATTGACTGAATAAGTTCCTCCTCCCTCCTTCTCCTCCTTCAGACGTTCACTCACTCCAGTTCAGCCTTTCAATAAAAGCACTTTTCCTTGAGTGGATTTTCTACACCAATGTGAGCAAGGATTTCCCCCTCAAACTCTCAGTCATGTACATTTTTTCTCCCTTTTTCGAAACTCGACCACATTTCAGAGCATTAGTGAGCATGTATATATATACCCATCTAAGACATAAGCCTTTCTCCGGAAAGAGAAAAAAATTGAATGAATATAAGGAAAGGATTTTTTCATGGAATTATTATTGTGCATTATAATTCATTCATGCATGCATGCGAAAGAAAAACATCTGTATTAATCTGTGTAAGTGAGGCTTATGAACAATCATCATTGTCAAAGTTGCTGAGATGGACTAGTGGATGGAATTACTGTGTAAAACGATGCTGAATCCAACGATTTTCGAGTTGGGGAAGAGGGCAAAAAAAACTTACTTCCAACCCAACAAAAAAATATAGCACGCTAAGCCCCTATTACGGAGGAAAACCCCTTTTTTCTCAAACATATCTAAACAATCAAAAATGAGTAAGAGATGCGTATACACAGGGTCATACAATAGAATACAAAATTTTTTTGTCATCTCGTCCATCCACATCTCTTCATCAGAGTTCCATCCCCCCTCTCTCACTCTTTCTCTCGAGATTGTTGTCGTTGTGTTGTGCACACGACGACGATTTTTGTCGAATTCTACCCCGTTCGGTTCCTGTACTCGATACACTCAATAACGAGAATTGAGGAACGTTATTGCAGTTGTCCTCTTTTGTCATCTCGTGATTAGCGTTCACTTTCTCAAGTAGAGTGGCTCACTGCATGCATATATCATTGTTCAGATCTGTTTCAATTTCCACGGGGCACACACCCTACTCCACTTTACTTCACGATGATTGATGTAGCATGACTGGGCTAACCCGAATTCTTCACGCTATCTTTAGCAGAGAAGAGCATCCTTGAAACCCTTGTGCAGTGATTCAATGCGCGTTTTTATCTCGATCACAATCCCTATATCAGTTATTGCGACACATTAATTAATTAACACACAGCCAAAAAAAATTTATATTTTCTATGAAAATTGCGTTGCTTAACAAGTGTTTTGTGTTATGATGAAAAACACGTTCACATCATTTTTAAAAATGAGGTACGTGGATTTTGCAAGGAATTTTATGTTTCCGTTTAAGATTATCAGAATTTCATAAAAAATATAGAGACATTACCACAATCGAGACATTTCTTCGTCAGTGCATTGCAAAAAATTGTAAGCAAAGTATAAGCTCATGCCAGTTCATATGTGAGAGCAACAATGAAGGTACTCATCCAAAAGGTAAAGAGTTATTGTGCGATGTAGAGAGTATTTTTTCTCTCGCCAGCTAACTGAACTAGCACAATAGAGGACGTGCTTCCACACCAATGATTTGCAATGCAATACATATGAATGGAGCAATTCGACACAAATTATCTCCACAATAAAAGGATAATAAATATTTTCAGGAACTTGTCGTGCTCCCAGATGGATTCAACTACTATTGTGCATTTCAGAGAGACAGACACAATGTCGAGGTTGCTCAGTTCGTATAACTGACTTGTCACGAATGGTATATTACCGGGTCACTAGACCGGAAGCGAGTGAGCTAAGTATACCTTCATAAGTGATTTGACAAAGGAGTAAGCTAACTTAGAAACATTAGCTTGTTAACGAAAATGTCACTATTTTGGACCTAAAATGGAATTCCTTAACATTATTAATGTATGCATACATCTACAGAAAACAACAGTATCATTTGCGATAGATATCAACTTCCTTGCTTCCCGGGCTAGGTTTTTTCTAGAATATTCCACAACATCCTCCCAAAAAAATTCAGATAACCCTGTTCAGATAACACACGTTGAGATCATCATGAATACTATCCCAATGGGATACTCTACGTTGGGAGTAGGGCGACGCAGTAAAAAACGGGTAAAAGTATAACATATGGCATGACGCAACACACCCTGTCATTCAAATGTGACAGAAGGACAGACAGTTTTAATCAGGAGTTGAAGGTAAAAACGGGAAGTAAAAGTGACTCGTCAGTTTCACCATAGATTAGTTATGTACACAATAATGTGTAAAAAATCGAATCCACTCTCGCCGTAGTGAGTTAGGCTGCTTATCAAATCAAGTATATAGAGATGAGCACACCGAAAAAAACTGTATGGATCATTACCTTACAAGAGCCCAGGCGCAGATTACCTCGTTCGTTCCACCTTTTTTCCTATCATCGTCGCTTGGAGGATGATTGGCAATAAAAATTGATTTCACATTTGGAGCAAGCTTTTCGATTGTATATATGGGGATGTATGTATGCACATATTAGAAAATTTGCTGCAAGCATCTAACCGTATATTCCAGAAAGGAGGTATTGATCCATGAGTAATGTGCTTAAGGGATTGGAAATGAATTGGATTGTGTGAGCGGAAGAAAAAAGCCGGTGATTTGGCGATGAAGAGAGCGAGAGATATGAAACGGTTTTCCGATATGATACCATAAATAGAAATAAAAACGGATCAGGGAATGAGTATGAATGAATCCTCTCTCATCAATCACTTTGTAATTATTTTCGCCTATTAATTAGACCATCCCCGTCTCCGTTTAATTTATGAATTACCCTACCCTGGTGGCAGATTGAATGGTATGGTGGGTAACACTATCGAGGAGAATTTTGGTGATGAACCCTTTGATGTTTTTAATGGTAGCAATGAGGACCCCAACAGTGAGGATATATGAATGTAATGACAGGGTTACAAATACAAAAGGAGTAAAAATAAAAAAAAGAATCTCGGATCAGTAAAAAAGGCCGATCGGCGATTTCAATTATTACGATGTTACTAAAGATTAGACGTAATCAGTGAATATTAGAAGTGTTTTGTTGCATTACAGAAAAGCGGCGGCTGAGTCTGTGTGTCGGATGTGGATCCCAAATACATGACCAGTATATTCTCCGGGTGGCTCCTGACCTCGAGTGGCACGCTGCCTGCCTTAAATGTGTCGAGTGCCACCAGTTTCTCGACGAGAATTGTACATGCTTCGTCCGAGATGGGAAAACTTATTGTAAACGAGATTATGTTAGGTAAGTAAGCAAGAGCACGAGAGTTCACACTTCCGGATTTATTTTTTACTACAAAAAAATGAATGAATGGGAAAAATGTATAAAAAATATATAGAGAAATCCATTATAAAAATATGGAAAGGTAATTCATTGTTGAGGTGAGAAATGTATATATATTTATAACATTTCTCTTGTTACAGGTTATTTGGTACAAAATGTGAAAAGTGTGGACTCAGCTTCAGTAAAAACGATTTCGTGATGAGGGCCCGAAGTAAAATTTACCACATGGATTGCTTCCGGTGTGTTGCGTGTGAGAGGCAGTTGGTGCCTGGTGACGAATTTGCACTCCGAGAGGATGGGCTCTTTTGTAAAGACGATCACGAAGTTCTTGAGAAGGCTGTCAATGGAGAGAACGGCTCGTCCCTGAATACCCCTCCTGCCGTCACACCTATTCATCACGAGGCTTCCAACTCTGGTCAGTATACAGACATACACATATTGTATCACTACTCTCATTGTTCTAAAAATACACACCAACACACTCGCACTCTACGCCACACGCTGTTTGCTCTCCCTCTCACTATATACTTTTTTTGCCTCTCCACGTCTTTCCCATTTTTTTTCTTGCACACAGTCTACATTTTTTGTATTCTCCTTCCGTATCGCAGAGGAAAGAATGACCATTGTTTTCTATTGTTGTGTGCTGTGCTTTTTTTATGCATGCTCCATCCGTCTGCATTTTATGACGATCGGAACGCAACGTGTAGTGCAGCAATCACTTTTTTCCACACGATTATTATTATTATTACGTATTCCATCCACCTTCTTTTCCACCATTCAATCGTATCGCACGTTACTTGCCTATGGTATGAGTATAGTTGTGTCTTGATGTGAAAAGCATAATCGTGGTAGTGGTGTACATATAAATATATAGCGAGGTGCTGCTTTGAACACTATCGGTTTAAAAAAATTCTCTCCTTCCTTTTTACCGTGCTACATTTTGTATACCCTCTCCCCATGATTACCCATTCCCTTTTTTCTTTTGCTCGCTTTTTGCGATCACTCACTTTTTCACCCTTTGTTCCCACTCCACTTTCAATTTTTACTCGGGAAATTAGAAGCGAGCAATATTCCTCATTCCACTCATTCCTCTGTTATATCATCATTTGGGTCAGGTAGTCTGCAGGCATGGCATGGAAATAGGCGACCAGACTTGAGAAAACCCTTTTTTGGCCGAGTCTTGAGTGAAGTATAAGGACACGCCTTAGTTCATTTTAATTTGCGGAATGTACTACATTAGCTTAAGAAAAATGAATAAATAAGAAGGGAGCGTGTATTATTTGCACGAATTTACATTACATAAAAGTAGAACCATTTCACCATTGCATATTTCACGCGATGCTCTGATCTACACGATCTACACTGAGCTGACCGTGTTTTTACACTGTAAATGCGTGACATACGGTATCTATATTCATGGTGAGATTCCCCAATATACAAATTGATTTGAGTGCGAGAGAAACATTTTCGAAACAGAAAAAAAACACAGCGGACCACTGTCGAAGAAGGTGTGTTATAAATATAGTGTTTGCAACGAGAGACTTTGAGTCTCTTTTGAAAAAAAATGTGTACAAGATCAAAGAGGGGATGAATGAATGGCTGTGTGCAACGTGAAAAGTTGCTTGCACACAGTGTGACAAAAGAGATAGTCTTCAGGAGTCGACTTTCCCCTTCCTTCCTCCTATTTTTTACATCACTCCTCGTGCTTACTTAACTTATTTGCTTTCATCCTTTTATAGAATAAAAACTCCCCCTTCTTCTTACACATTGTGCTCCTTTTGTGGGAGCTGTAATGTGTGTGTAGCAACAGTATATAACTTTCTTATATAACACGTGTGGCCCATTCCCCACTGCCGCACACTGATGTTTTTAAAGAATACAACATTACGGTACGTTCACATCTCATTACATTATCGAAGTGGTGTTCATACCGTGTGTTCGACCATATATTTATGTATAAATACATGAGCATGCTAATGTAAGCAAGTATGATTTTTTTCGCCTTCTCTCATATTACCACCTTTTACATTATGCGTCTGTGCTACATGTACGAGGAAATGAGAAAGAAAACAATATGGCAGTTCCTCTGCCAAGCATCACACAAGAAAAGTGTAATCACTTACATTATATGTGGGCTATTCAGAAGACTGTAACGGGAGCAGTTTATTATTATTCGGCGCATACGTAGAGTTGTCAAAGAAAAAAATATACGGAAAAGTTCGCTGTACGAAGATATTGGGTGAAGTCCAGCACGCTTAATAATAATAACTCGTCATAAGTCCATTCCATTAGTGATGGTCGGAGTGATTGTCCTCTCAATTCTGTATTTATTATGTTTTTGCAAATATGCCTGCATACCTTTCCTATTGTATATTAGAAATATTTTATTATTTTTGGCTACTTTTATTTTTGACACATGCAAGTATAACCATAATTTCCACCCTCCAACTGTCCAAGTCCTGTTTATCACAAACAAAAATTTCTACTTGAATATATTTGTCGAATTATGTCATTTGGAGTGCGTTTTGTAGAAACTTTGAAATATTTGTCTCAACCCTTTTGTTCCTTATAATTCCAACAAGATCAAGAAATCGAAAACAAGTGGACGTTAGATTAGCTAGTGTACGCATGAACTAGAAAGACACTATAGCTCTTGGTCGGTGGTGTTCTGTGTTCCAAAAACTTTATTATTATTATTGTAAGAGTGAAAACTAAGATTTCATTTTCCTTTCAATATTTCTTTTTCCATATTATCTAAATTGTCACATCGCATGCACCAGTGTAGTATAAAAGGTGGAACTCAGGCCAGGAGAAAGATAGAGAGATATACAGCGTGTGGTGTTGCGGTGACTGTGTGCAATGCAATGTGCAATGTATGAAAGGACTCCGGTAACTACAAATGGGAAAATCAATGGAAACTCATGTGAAGCGAAAGCCTGTCCGTGCATAGATCCACATGACTATAAAATCTAGATGCATTTTCCTCTCTTTCTCTCTCTCTCTCTCGTTTTCCACCAAGTTTTCACTTGGTAGAGCATAAGATGTCTGTACAAAAGTACATGCATATATACACTCGGAGTAAAATGTATTAGTAAAAATGCTGCACCATACAGAAAAGTTATAGTATTACTGGGAGAGCCGTGGAGATGCAGAGAGCCATATCAGTAGAAATAATGGTCTCTTTCACTCTCCCTTTTTCTGTAACGGCTGGTTTCAATGTTGTTTCCCGTGTACCCAGTTATATAATCTTGTGTTTGAGAGAGAGAGTCTAGCATTGCGCTTCCTGATTGTAGCAGAAAAGCAAAAAGGGAACATAGACTCTGCCGCGTACTTCCACTTCCACCAGTCTATTTTCTCTCTTTTTGTGTGTCCCTGGTTTTCTCCGTTGCTCCACTGTATAAAATTTCCTCTCTCTCTCTCTCCCTTTCTTACTTTCTTTTTTGTCTATACACACAAGTATTCCTATACATATGTCGTGAAAGATGATAATAATGACGAAAGTTGCATGGCTTATGTATCATATAAAGCGTGCAACCACCCTGATGCGAGAGAGAAGAAGGGAAGGGATATTTTCTCTAACTTTTTCCATCGCGCGCGGAGGAGGATATGATATTTGTGAAAGTTAAGCCAGTCGACTGCTTCTGCTGCCAGAAGCTATATTCGGTTGACTTTACTTCTCTTCTCTCTCCTTCTCTCTTCTCCTCGCTAGACTACATAATTTTCTCTGTAGGAGTGACTGCATTTCTACTTGTATGACTGCATACACCTATGAAATGCCACGTTTCCCATCTTTTTCTCCGAATGTTCTTTCCTATCCTTACTCCGAGGAGAGAAGTTTCATTGCTCTGTTCCAACCTTCTTCTTTTTCCTCTATCTAATATCTACAGTGGGAAGAATGCCCACCCTTTTTCAAATCAAGTATGGTGGTGTCGCTGATTCTCCCTCTCTCTCTACATTTCTGGAATGCCGCGTATGAGAAAGTGTACATGTCTTTCCAACCAGCACAAACTTCATTCTCGGTGTAATGGCATGCCATATGCCTTACTCTTCATAACTGAATGAAAGAGAGAGAGGGAGAGAGAAGAGAGAGAAATTTTACGAGATGTGATGTACATCATGCTGAGGAAACACAATAACTAAAAACGAGATGTATATAAGAATTTACATTTTAGAACGCACACAATGTTCACACTAACATCTATCTCGTCGGTTGTAGAAATTGTAGACTTTTAGCTTACTTCTTCTTCTTCTTCTCTCTCTCCCTTTGACTTGTTTCTCTTCTCTCAGTTTATATACAATTCCATACACCTCTACATACATATTTTTTGTGTTGGGTGGGTGCATATACATAATATGTACATGGAACACATGCATAAAACATATTAGATACTATGTACACACACATGCATGAAATTCAGAGAGCTTGTGTGGATCGCTCAACGGGCTCAAGTCCACAACACAGCTCAAAACAAGCCAAGCTCAGTGAATACAAGATAGGAGAGAATAAGCGAGAGCTAGCTTGAGCAGAGTTTTTTTTAGTATGGCAGCAATATACTAGAAGATCTGAAGCCGATTTGACTTGAGGTCTCAAGATTTACATTCGGATTGGCTAAAAGGAATCCCATGCTTGAATGCTTGAATGATTTTTTTCTCTCCTTCTTTTCTTCGTGTGTGCTCTGCGCTAACCGGGTCTCCCTCTCCCTTCCCTACAATATGCACTGTCATAGATCTAGTTACTGGCTTTTTTCGCATCAGGATTTTTTCTCAAGCTTGGAATTTTTTTATATGCGAACGCACACATACAGAACAGACATGAGAATTTATAGTAATACTATATAGACAACTCTCTCTCCCACCGCGTGTGTTTAGAGAA
>JAQFZW010000931.1:0-37593 GCA_034687055.1 Heteromurus nitidus | reverse complement strand
ATACCGACATTATATTGGTACGGGAAACTACAATAAATGATGCTGATCACCCCCTTTTCCATTATAACCATCAAGGGTGGACTCACCTGGAACGAGTGAGAAAGCCGGAATCTTCTTGGATGGAACGCATGAAATCATGTAAATTCAATTCTCTCACGGAGCATCATCATCATCATCACAAATGCGTATACATTCACTCAGCTCTCGTAAGTAAAGCCCATTTACTGCATGTGGGTGTATGCGTGCATCGCATTTGGAACTGGAAGCATGTGGAAAACCAAAACGTTGTTTCCTTTGTTGTAAGTCTAAGTCTGGATCTGCTAGATGCACAAAACAGTCGATTCCTTTGTTCCTTTGAATGCCATACGCACTAGACGCATACAAGTTTTCACGACATATGGCAGATGAAAAATGCACATAATATTACGCATACTTTTTTGCTCTTCCAACAATTTTTCAGATGAGCAGCAACATTGTGGCTGAGTGGTTGGATTGGATATATGAAAAGTATGAGAGATTTGCAGAAATCTCTGGAGAGATTTGATAATGGCAATCATGGTAATGGTGAAATGTCTGCGCGCTCATCATGGCTCATGCTCTCTTCATACAAACTACCTGCATGCAACTTTATAAACACAAACCTTCGAAGACATTTTACGGACGTATAGCTTATATTACATGTGGCATATGGTTTGGGCATGCCGGTAGTAATATACGAGCTCATCTATCAGAAAAAAATACTGTAGCTCTTACGAAACATGACGTTGAGTCAGTGACGGATGATGTGGGGATACAAGGCTAAATCACTGTACAGATGTGCACTGTGAGTTAAGTTGCAATTACCACAAAAAAAGAGCACTCATACTACATCGTAATGTCAACATGAAGCTTGCGATTTATTTATGCGTGTGAAGTTGGCTGCGAAACCTCTCAAGCAAAAATATTACAAGTGTAAATATAACCCAGATATTTTTGCCTAGCATTATAGCGTGTACACTTCGCTAGCAATGAACTTTCACCAACATTTTCTTAGCCATTTTGTCGTTTACCTTACACTCTCCATCAATATTGACAGTTTCGTCAGAGAATGGGCAGCGTTCGAGTGTGTTTGCAATACATAATGCAATATGCATATATGAACATTATGAGCGCATATTTATGAGAAGCTTTTTCGCAATTTTAACTCCACCACGCAGATTTGATTGCAATGATCAGTTTATTTTGTATATCTTCCTATTTTTGGCTAACTCAAACAATTAGAAGGATTGTTTGCAAAGAACAACGAACCATTCTTTTCCTCTCCTTCCACTTGCTTTGGTGTCTCCATCGTAGAGACTATATATAGGCAAGGGCAAGTATTTGTATTTTTAAAAATCAGGTTAAGATGCGTTTACAGCGACTTTTAAAATATTTGCTCAGATTTATTATTCTTACACGTGTCTCTGAATTTATAAAAAGGCGTCCTGGTGTTTGCTAGTAGCAAAATCTTTACGGTAGCGAGTAATTGTAGTTCGTCCGTGGTTTTAAGCTTTCAAGGATTACGTACACAATGCGCTGTTTTGTTTAAAGTCGGCTTACACCTAATGGCGATAACCGTGCATTATTTAATTTAGTTAGTAGGTTCGGTACGCATATTCGTGTGGAGTATACTATTGTACCACAGTTTATCTTCTGATTGTAAGACGTCTTGAATTCCATTTAAGCCTGTTCAGTCAAAAATAGCAAAAATACAGGTCATTGTGACTGCTTTTTGTACAACATCATGGTGTTTCCGGGTATCATGAAGATCGGTGACAGTGAACAGAGTTCAATTACTTTGTTTCCCGACGCAACCCAAATGCAGTGGACTGTGCTGTACGCACAGTCCACTTCCTTATTTGGGTAGATTTAAGCTACACTTCGGTTTCCTGCTGTAGTGATAATAATATCACAGAATAACTTAATTGGGCATTACTTATGTTGAGAAAAACAAAACATTGCGAGTGACGCTTCACTGCTGATTTTATTATTAATAATATTCGAGTGCAGTTCTTTATAAAATATTCATTGTTTGCATAACCTCAAAACGGAAGGCGGAGCTGGAATTTATCGCATGCAAGGTGTCAAGAAACCCACAGTCGGAAAAAGTATAAGTCAAGTATAATCAAGGAAACTGAGCAGCATACAAGCTAATCTTATAAATGTTAACCCCGACATGCAAATTGAGTGAGAAGCAGAGAAGTAACAAAGTGAGAACTTGTGCAATCGGGCTGCGTAGATCCTACCAAAAGTATCGTATTTTGGTAGAGCGTGGCGTGAGGTTAACCAAAAGTGAAAACGAGAAGCATATTATTGGAATATGTCAAACCTTTTTTAGTGCTCAGACTTCCTTGTCACTTGTCAGGTAGATTTGGATCTATAGTTTTTATGACTAGGGGCAGACGGCGGATACAAGCAAGTGTGATGACCAGATACCAGCGAAATTGAATTCGAGCCGTCTATACTTTACCACAGGGCTGGAGTTTTTTCCCCAAGACATACGGTGCGTTCTACATAACATGTGCCGACACTCATGTCCTGTTAATATCCACGCAAGAGTAATACCGGGGTGATTTTCACTTGACAGACCATATCACCCGAGATCCGGGAATAGACTAGAGCGAGAGATTACTTTTTTGTGACTTGATACTGCTGATGTTGGTGTTTACTATCTACTGAGCCGTTTGACATACTTTCTTCCTCCACGCTGGTTCGGCCAGAGAAAAGCTGTAATTTGAGATGGGTTGCCTGAGCGCACAAGCTTTTTATGGTTGGTCTCTGGAAAGGAAGCAGGAAGTAGAAGACGTATAAACGAGTAATTACTGGGAAGCACGTACTTATTGCTACAAGTATGAATACGGGTTAGGCAAAATGTATGGGAGTTGGTGAACGTGAGTGCGAATTTAATGCACAATTATTGTTACAGTGGCGAAGCACAGATTTACGCATACGTCACGCAATGGTTTTAAGACACGAACATGTGTCCATAAGTAAATTGATTTCGATTATGATTATATTTATAAGTAATATAAATAGTAGCTGAACGTTTTGGAGGTACTTGTGCCAGTTACGCATTTTCGCTGGTTAGCTTCCTTCAGTTCCTTCCACCAAATCATGCACCTTCGATCCCATTATATTATAGCAAACTATCTCCTTTTATCACGCGGAACAGATTTGTTGTAGCATTCTGTTTATACATGGAGCATGATAGGAACTTTCAGTGTTTTGTGGTAAACATTTGAAAGTTTACATTCGTACCGAAATTACGTACGTATAATATATGCTCAAGGGAGGGGATGTAAAGGTAAAACGATAAAAATTCTGAGATTTAGATCAGAAAACGGGTTACTTAAAAAAGAATTTCCCTTTTTACTACAACGATAATGCAATATCCATGTTTTACTTTGAAGCATCTACTTCATAGGTTGATAATCGAAAATTCATCCCTGGCATGTATTTATTAACAACGCATACTTTTACCCTTAGGATGTGTTGTTGTCTTCTCTCTAAATTGGCCTCTGATGTCATAATTCTACCTAATTTCGACAACTTAGCAATCTTTAATCGAACCAAAGAATCCGACGGAAACTTCGTAATGCCAGCAGGCCTCGTAAAGTTAGATTGCTGTGAATGTCAAGTCCACGTTGAGCATGTCATAAAGTTTCATACCTGCTTTCCATTTTATTGGATAATAGACACTGGGGAGTGATCCTCATACCTTGCAATCTATGAATGAATACAAATATGAAAATGAATAGATAGAGATAGGGAACGGTATATCGACCTTTTCGTCGGGCTGGAGGTGATGCATACACTGAACTAGTTCATTGCGTGATAAAAGCATGGCAAAATTTGTAAAAAAGCGTAAAGCACCGAACTCGTCAGACTGACAGACCTTTCACAACCGTTATACGTGAATGTATTATAATACAGTTCGACAGGAGACAGGAGAAGCATTTTGTCCGTCAACTTGATTGTCATCGTTATTCCCACCGCGTTGAATGAACGTGCATTCAATTCTTCTTCATTCGTATCCGATTTTCAATGGATTTTCAGTCTGTTCCTAGACCCGAAGTTAGAATGAGGTTCTAAAATACAAATCAGAAATTAAATTTTGTACAAATTTTCCAATAAATAATATGATATACGTTACGTTAAATTTCAAAATTGAGTTTTTCAAAGCATCAACTTTGCAAGGAAAATTCTTTTCTGAGCACCGACTAACTTTAATATTTTCATGCTTGTACACAATATATAACGTTGTCGTTGCATAATATGAGTACGTAGCATAAGCATATTTATGCACTTCTGTCAGGAATATTTCCTGCCACGCTTTCACAGACATTTGGAGTTTACGAGAGTTATTATGAGATGCGTTTTGACGTTTACTACGACTGCCCTCGCTGCTTCACAGGAAAGTACTTTACTACATTTGCTCCCGCCTATACTCACATTACTAACCCCTTCGAGAGAGCAAAATGTTATGGTTGGTGCATGTGCAACTGAAAAGGGATAAAGAAGTGTCTGGTTGACTTTTTACCACTGGAACTAGAAAAAATGCTGGAAATATATGCACTCACGCTGCAGCAAAGTTTTATTCACCTCGCCTCGTTTGCATGTACCATAGCGTGAAAATATAAAGTGCATTTATGTCTCTCTTACGCTCGCATTTATATTTACGAAATTGTGTTCAGTTGAAAAAGAGTGAGAGGAAAAATGTTAGGATATGATGTTATTTTTTCTCTCTCAACTCTCTCAATCGTCAATTACGATGCACTGGTATTTAACTAACGAAAGCTGAAGCGGTAGATGTTTTAGTACTTCCCTTCGTCCCTCCAGTTTTTTTTCTCTTCTGTGCTTGTCGCTACTGCTCACGGCTCGTTAGTAGAAAAAACGTTCATATTTCATACATTAAATTTGACTTTCATTAGGGGCTACTGCCGGCGACATGTTATTATTGTTTATTAAAGCCGGAAAATGCAGATTTATGAGAGTTGCCTTGCTGAAAGAGTGATCTTCGCTGGAGATATTCGAAGATAAAATATATATGCTCGGTGCTGGAACGAGCTTGCTCACTTCCCCCCCCACAATGTTTACTCCTTTTAGTCGATGCACTTTCGAGATAAAAGCACTTTTCTCGAAGCAGTGTCAAGGGCAGATAAAGGGATTCCTGCTACGCATTCCTCCATTGTTGCTAATCACATATATTTTCCCTAATCTCTGGATTGAAGATTCCGGCGGATAGACTTTAACACTTCACAACTTTGAACTCTGAAAATACTTTGGTAGCTCATCTCTCATAAATTTCCTCGAAAATGGTTGATAATCCTTTTCTAAATAGAGGGTGTGGCATTCTGCAAAAACGAGCTTTAAATCATGCATTGTGCTAACGATGACTATATCTTTTACACACGTCTCTCAGTTTCAAATTGCACTGGCTGTTTAAGAACTTGTTTCCCTTTTGAAGTTTAATTTTAGTTATACCGAAAAATTAATTCGAATAAAAACAAGAAATTTGATTAGTGACTGTAGGGATTTTTTCATCAAATACTTATTTAAATTAAAAACCGTACCTTGTAAAATTAATAACTGCGATGCAGTTGACACTATTTAGGAGGATTTAGGTGACCACAAGTTACTTCAGTTTATGACTGCCATGTCCGTCTAAGGATAGTTTCCCGCAACGATAACGATGCCATTTTTATTCAAGGCATACGACATTTTGGACAACGGAACCTTTCTCAATCTGGCTAGCCTCATTGTCGGTTAAGGTGTCTGTCGCTCACAACAGTCACAATAAATTATATCTAAAAGTTTGACGACGCAAAGTCCGTAAAGTACCAGCCCCACTTTATTTGCACTTGTACCAGGCCTATGCATTCTAATGCAAATTATACCGCGATGGCACGTGCTTATATTGCACAGTTCATGTGCTCCGGTTTGGGCATAAGTACATAATGTGGGTGGAAATAATTAATGGAGCTTGAAAATTACACATACATACGAATGCATGTAAAGCATTCGTGCATTCACCACCCGATTTAAATGGTCCTGTATAATGAAATAATAGAACGGCCAATAAAACCTTGTGGGTTAACACGAAACTTATATGATACTTGTGAAGACCGACGACAAAATACATCTCTGGTTACCACATTTACGACGGCGTCATACATGTCCATACACTATTTTCTCGGATGTCTTCTTAGTTCTCGTATAATTTTCAAACTCGCTGCCCCAATACCGTTATTATGAAAATTGCAGTTCCTCGCATCAGCATGTTGTCAGATCCATTAACTCTGACTATACCGAACCTGCTTACTTCTACATGCTTATCGAGCATATGCATGAAAATACTAAATATCGAAATATTACTCTTGGGAAACATAAAAAAGGGCCATAAAATTTAAAAATAATGAGTTATCAACTGGTTCAAACCAAACTGAGATCGATCAATACTAAGAACATTAAGTCTCTCAAAGCTGGGAGATTTAAACACTTTTTCTATAAAAAGTTTAAATCCGTGTTCTGGCGTAAGACTTTTACTGAATAATTTTGGAAGTTCCGTGACACAACGCCTCAACTTGGCGTGGGTGAACAATCCAAGTTACTCGTATTCAATTCAGACCAAGAAAATGTATGAAAATATTATTGTTTTTGAAAATTGAGACGTGTCTCATGGCATTTCCGACCTACCGCAAATTAAGCTGGATAAGCTTTACGTCAAAAGTATATGACTAGTCCCATTTTGACTGGTGAAGGGTGCGTGTAGCATGAGATCCATCCAAAAAAATCCAGTCAATCACTACATCTCACAGTTTGACGTGTCCTAGCCTTCCAGCTGTTATTCTAGGAGTAGGTTAACTGCCTTATGAAAGATTATGATCGCATGTCATGCCACATGCCACCACACACATGGTTTTACGCATCTAAAGTTGTTCGCCATACGTAATTTGCTCCTCAGTAACGAGTTGAAAGGCCGGTTGTAAAAGTAAATACGCTTCCGTTTTTGAAAAACCATATGATAAATTCTATTTTTAGTGGTTTTGTGCACCGGAAAGGATGTTCGTTATTTAATTTAGCCGTATCTGTGGATAAATCAGGAATGTACATTTCCAAACTATATACAATCTATAACATCGTTTTGGACGCTGAGAATTTCATGCTAAAATATTTATCTTGACGTAGATTACCTGGTCAAAGCCAGACAGTTATGCACTGACATCGAAATTCGCAACTACGATGGAATTTCTACAATCGACGAGTTAGTTAAATATGAATGGACTGGATATTAAATTATACTAACACTAAATTCCAATAGAGCATTGACTACTCCTTGCCTATTCATCACATCTGGCGCACACGGAGTATATGACCGGCAATGAAGCTCGTAACCCATTTCTTCAAAAAAAATTGAAATGTTTAGACTAGTTCCGTTTACGTTATGACGTTCCCAAAAATTCCACCTTCCATGGAATTCCATATTAGTAGGATCTTAGAGGAAAAACGAGTTAATAAAATTTTACAGCTAAATTTACGCCGTTTCACAAGAGTGGCTTAAAGTTAATGAGTGTGATGCTTTTTCAAATTTGAAGTTATGGTTATGACATACTTTTCGAGAAAAATACAGAGCAGAACCACATAAATCGTACTATTTACAGCTAACGTTTTACTAATCGTCTTCTCCGATTTCTCCTCACGTAAAATGTGTCCAGATCAAATCCAGAGTAATGAGCAACAATAATATCTGATTTTATAGTATGATTATAATTTTATGTAACACGAAAGTGATCATCGCAAAATGAAAACACGTCTTTCTATCAGCCTCCATAGATGGATTGCATTATGCTACGTAGGACACGTGTGATCTTAAGTCGGAAAACAGAAGCATATATTTCATGACTGACACGTGCGGACATTTATGCAAACCGTGTCAACTGGTAATATGCAAAAGGTTTATGAAGTATGAGGTGTTCATAAAAATTATTAATACAAAACTGGTTAACCGTCCCCAAGCGTATCAATTTTATTAGTGACTATATTATCATGAATACGTCGTATAACATGTTGAAGCAATGATTTGCAATGAATCGCATCAATGCACTGCAACATATATAGAAAACTCGTAGATGTAGTATTTATCTACGGCTTGAATCTTGTGTTGCACATCCGATCATATTCGCAATGTGTCAGCTCCGAGGCCGAATTCATGTATTGATCGCACACTGCAATTACTACGAACATTATAAAATGCTCTCTATAAAATTGGGCAGAAGAGTAATATCTCGACGAACCGACGAGCCATCCTAGCTAATCCACCCGGAAAGAAAGAATTGATAATACAAGCTTTATGGTGTGGCACCTACACTCATCACATCAATATGTTAACGTTGAGTTGGCTTCTCCCAAACGCACAATTTTATTTCCTACGAATAAGTTCAAGTGGTGAATACTTACGTGGGAGAAGGCAGACTAGCAAATAATCCGGTCTGATATTGGCCTGTCGGGCATTCAAATACGTAGATCCAACACATACAGATTTGTCGTTTTGGTAGTTTACGTTATTACGTTGATGACTACGTTTATCACTTGCATTTCAAACCTTCGAAACTATAACATCCATACTCCATTGTGAACTCCATTTATGTAATTGAAATTCCATGTAATTTGATATATTGCGATTATTTCCGTGGACAATGGTGTAGTGTCGTTTAAAACGACTTTTCAAAAATATAACATTCGAGTTGATTTCATCCAATTTGGCATTCGGAAACAAATTTTCGTGTAACTTGCAACCTCATTTGTAATATTAAATTAGAAAGATGCTTATAATGCACAATCCCGTTGTTGTATCTGTATTCTGATCTGTACAAGTCCAAACGGGGAATGGCTTCAGGTTTTTTCTTGTAGTACAAATTCCTATACTTTCGCAGTCTAAATTTTGTCTGAGTAATACGTTGTCAACTGTTATACTCGAATTTGCAGTACATAAATACAATATATTTACAAAATAAGGATGCTTACTTATATAATGTTTTGATTTTTATTTGATTCATTTTCCAACATCGACTTTGTGCTGTAGCAACTTCCTTTTGTGGTAGGTGGACTCAGATTATCATCATCATCATCCAAAGCTGTCATAGAACTGTCAACTATGCTCTCTATTATATTTTTATATGAGGTCTCATCCAGAGTCTTTGATTTACATTGTGGAGGAATATCTGTAGATCACTACGCTATATGCTTCTCCTTTTGCAATTTGTGTCATTTTGTCAAAATATTCTCATTATCTTAAGTGACACTTTTCAATATCTTATAAAAATGTCCTACGTGAAATCATTTTGAGATGGCAATAAACAACTCCAGCGCGACCAGTGTGACACATATGAATTGATGAAAGGCAATTAATCTTTTGTCTTGGAGTGAGAAGAGCAGACAAATGAGCGAATAACGAGACAGTATTATTCGCCTTTAGTGGTACAATATGTGACACTTACACATCATCAACATAAGTCATGAGTAGCTTTGTAGCCTATATATGGATCGGCTAACCTGGCTCAGTAGGTGGCTTTGGGATCATACAATTAGTCTTGATTGATTTACGATGACGGCTTGTTAGGACTTTCTTTGCAAAATCTTTCCGCCAGATAAACAATTGCAAAAAAATGTTTCTCTAGAAATGATATCACTCACTTACATCGAGACAAAAGTTGACCCTTCTCGTTTTCGACCTCCCGCACTCTGATCTCTTACGTTTGTTTAAGTTTGGATTGTTTGAGGATGAGGAATAAAGTTGGTAGAGGAGTTTATAAATCCAATGCGAAAGTAGGTCTACAGGAGTAGCTGTGTTTAAATTCTTCTGCCTCCTCAGCAACATCAATTTTTTTTACTGCAAATGTGCGTAGAGAAACAGTTGCATTCTCTTCATTCAGAGAGATTTCCAGCCGTCCAAAAGAAACACAGAAATGCTTTCATGGCGAAGCGACAATTTGCCATTTAAAGTCCATTATGAAAGTAATTATTAAAATAAACTCAAGCAATTTATACAAATGCACGTAGCCTGAGAACTGCCCTCCAGTATATGTTCCCTATATGTCTGTTTTTCAGAAAAGTAATTCACCGACTTAAAAAGGGTGTTCCCAGAAGTCAGATGAGAAAGAGATATGTCTTTGAGACAAAGTGCGTGTGTCGTATTAGCGTAGATTGCATGATTTAATGTGGAAAGACAAACAGCATTAACAAGATGTAAAAGAATGAGGAGATAGCAGTCAGATTCAGATTTTTATTCATATTTCCTTGAGACATACTGCATTAAAGTAATGGTTGATGCACTTCCTATGACATAGAAATCCTGCCGAAACTAATATCAAAGGGTTTATATCAGTTTATATGTATTATATATATACTAAGTAACCGTCATATAAGATAATATATAGTTGCTTCCAACTCTTCTCCTCCTTCAAAGAAAGAGAGGGGAAACTGAGGAAGTCGGGGAAATAAGGCCGACGCGACGATGAAAGTTTATGTTCCATGAAGAGCAGAAGAGTATTCAAACAATTCTAACGCATATACGATGCAATGCAGTTGCGGCCGCTAAAAGAGCGAGAATTATTCTAAAGACACGCTGGTTCTTCACAATAAAAAATAATAGGATTCGCTCACTTCATGATATGTGTACAGTATCATCATCATCTCCATGCGACGGAATAACAATTGACTTTTTTTTCTTCTCTCTCATCCAGAGACTCCTAAATTGTCTTGGTGGCTTGCTTTGGACTTTTCGAGGATCACTGTAATGATTAATGTTCTTCTCAGCATTGCACACGCTCTCTCTCTCTCCTCCACATGCATTTACACGATGATATGTCCTTACGATTTATTTATGCATGCTGTGATAGTTTACGTTCCATTCATAATTGTACTTTGAGATCGTTTCCTTTCATGTCATAAGCATCTCCTCGCGATGATGATCGTCGTTTCGCCGGTTCGTGTATCAATGGAGTAATTCATCCATCCCATCTATAAAAGCACATGCCTCTGTCTTTTTCAAGAACGTCCGTTTTTTTTGCAAGGAACGTACATATACGCACCTAAAGTAGGTTTCCCAAACAATAAAAAAAATCCGACGACGAGGTGAAGGTGTATCGTAGTCGTGTAGTGGGAGTATGTTCGTTCAGCAATAACAAACATGAATTCTGTTTATTTTGAGATTTATCAGCTAAACTCGTTTACTATATCCACGTAACTTGCAAACCGAAAAGTGCCATACAGAGGATTCATCCAGCAATTAACTATTTATATCCTTGGCACATCTGCTCTGCTCTACTCAAATTACTCCTTTCTTACGGCAAAGTTCATAACGGACATTGACTACAAAATATAATGGTCTGAATCCCATGTTATTGCGATTCGAAAAAGAATCGCCCGACGATGTGAAAATAGGCACGTTTCATTGAAAGAATTCAAACCCTTTCTGACCAATCACAATTGCAAAAAACTATATATCGCTTCCGAACTGAAGGCTGAGTGAGTAGATAACTATACGTTTGTGCAGGTTGGAGGCTTGAACAGAAACACGCTTGAAACGTAGGTAGTCAGTAACGTCCTTATACTAACAAGCAATCCATTGGGATTTTAGGTGTCCTTTTGTTGCAAACTTCGTTTTATCACGCACATGCCATTCAACTCACACATCATCATGTCACTGGGTTTTTATTCCCGAAGCTTGGACAACCCTATGAATTACCAGTTCATGCGAAAAGGCAATTGATAGCGTGTCACTAGGAACACTACTAGCTGCTTTCTCTCTATACATGTTAGCCAGAAGTAGCTACGAGACTCTTCCCACGTTTGGTGCAAATGAGTGAAGGATTTCACGAATTATTTTCTTTCGCACATGGTGGAACTGAGAGTATTGCTTAAATTTCGGCAACTCAAGTATGATACGTGTAACAATGAGTACGACGAGCGAAGGATATATTTTTTTGACAAACTTGCCAAAACAAATGATGACAGGCACGCAGTTTTTAAAGTGGGAGATAGGAAATGTAAGTTTGAAAGGAGAAGATTTACTGCTTCTGCCTACATACGTAAATTTATACGTTTTCTCATTCGCGTCAAGGTTGCTTCCTCTTTATTTTCGATAATCCTCTCTCCCTCCAACTCTCACATTTTGCCTATATCCCTCGAAGAGACTAGGCGGTTTCGTGGAGACAAAGGAAATATACATACACCCGATTTTATTGCTTTCCTGGGAGATAGACAGTTAAAACTGATTTTGTCTGCTTCATGGAGGCCTAATCATTCCACATACATAATATCTCTCGTTTTACATGGTTTTCTAGTCGTGGCCTTATGAATGGTGGTGTGGTGGGAGAGAGAGAGTACTGCAAAATCGGTTTACGATGTCCATATACTTTCTTCAACGCGTTTTAATGAACGTGTTACGAATTGGTCAATTTGGAAAGTTGAATGTTTTTGGTGGATATTAAGGTAGATACATATGTATGTTAAATGAAATGTGTCATATTTTATACTTCGGGAAGTGTCGTTCGTTCATAATTGCAAAATTTTAAAGTGCTTGCTCACCACAATATGGCATTTAAAATCCACCGTGTCTAATTATGCTTTCGCGAAGCAAGACATGTTTTCGAAAGAATTCACGTATAGCGGGTACGTTTTAACTGGACTATTATGTGCCTCGGTAAATTATAAGTTGTAAATAAATTGCACTAAAGGTTACATAGAAGGATGATATTTCAGCGGACAAGCAAACTACCAAAAAAAACTTTACATACGAATGAACAGTCTCCGAAAGGAATGAGCATTGAGTATGTTTCTTATATTTGAAAACAAACAAATGCGCAAAAAATAAGTTCATGTAGGCTTGACACCACATGCGCACATGACATAGTGACAAAAACTTAGAAACTGAAGAAATGCAAAAAGTCAAAAGAGTTAGTTAGCTGCTTTTATGGACCATCGAACCTTAGCTTTCAGCATAAGAAAACATTGTTGAAGGTTTGATGTAATACTTTGTCGAAATGGCTCAGTCATCTTTCGGCGAATGATCTATAAAATGTTTTCATAGTTTACGATCCATGGTTTATGTGAAAGGCAATATGGATGCGTTGCGCTTATTCCATTTTCTTCAAGAGGATAAACCCTTAAAATGTGCACTTTACAACCGTAATTTTTGACTGGTATCTTTCCCAGTTATCCACTGTGTGTGGATTACACTGCATTTAAATATAAGACAACCTTTGAGCTATAAGCAATTCTTTCCCTTTTGAAGGTTTAATAATTCATTTCGAATTTCTCAAACGAAAACGTATATTTAAGCTAATGTATGTTTCCCATTGTTTTTCTTATAGGTTAAATAATTCTGATCTACCCGGAATCATTTTCTGAAAGGGAAATTGTTTTTTGAACCAGCCAAGATGGAAACGAAGTGTTCAGTACGTCTCAAACGCGTTCTGTGCCACTTGTATCTGCTTAGCCAGTTGCTAGTTCTGTTAATAGCAACGGGTGCTCCGTTGTCCCAAGCTGACAGCTCGATGGAAGATAACGAAGATGCTAACCATGAGCACTTGAGCCCATGTGATTTTGACGCAACTTCATCTGGATATTGCCAGTGTGATAATGACCTGGACAAGCTAGTCGACGTGACTTGTGGTTTTTACAAATACCCCAGTGAGGAGGAGTGGAAAGCTATAGCTCGTTTTCGAACTGTGACAATTATGAAGTTCCGAAACCGACCTAAACTGGCGATTAACCAAGCGCCACCATCTTATGTTTTTGGAGGAATGAAAAGTTTGTGCTACTTTAGCATGTCCCTCGCGGGAGTGGATACCATCCCTAGTCATGCGTTTCACAACTCAACTTCACTTGCGGACATCGATCTCACCGACAATCAAATTCGCACACTTGAGCCATACGCATTTGCCAACTTGATTAACCTAACGGATATCAATCTTAAGGATAATTTGCTGAGCGAAATCAACCGTAAAGTGTTTGTCAACCTTCCGAAACTGAGGGAGATCGTGTTGAATCAGAACCAAATTCAAGTTGTTCATGATTATGCCTTCCAAGACTTGAAGAACTTGGAGGAGCTTGCCCTCAAGACGAACAACTTAACTGTTATCACGAGAGAAGTTTTCTACGGGCTACAGCGAATGAAGAATCTGGATTTACACGAAAACTTCATTGATTTCATTGGAGCTCATGTGTTTGCGGAAATGCCACGGCTTCAAGACCTTGATCTTAGCCACAATAAGATTTTGTCTATTAGTGCTGAAGCCTTTTCTGGACTGAAGAACTTGGCCAGACTCAACTTGAAGGATAATAAAATTGTGAAACTTTACTCGGAGACCTTTAGCCACTTCCGTGCAATCCACTTTCTCGACTTGAGGTCCAATGAGCTGGAAACTTTGGATTTTAGTTTAGTGAAGCCGATCTATGCAAATCTGATGAATATGAATATGCAACTTCTCATTGCAGGTGAGTCCGTTTTTTATTACGCGAATACTATGAGTCTTTATTTTTAATGGGCTGTAAGCAAGCATTGACATCATGCCATGACATTCGACAAACTGTAACTGGACAAAGGGATTATAATTTCGTACATTTATACTCACATTTTCTTGTCATTTTCAGAAAATCGATTTTCGTGTGGCTGTCAAATACTATGGCTGAGGACTCTGTATGAGGAAACTGAGAGTGAGAATGTCAAACGGCACATTCTACTCACAAGTTGCAATTTGTTCGATCACCCCAGCAAGAATGTGGCACACTCGCCATCCTCAATTTCATTCAACTCCCAGCCATCTTCCATCCACAAGGCAGACAAGCTAAACATCACAATTCTCACAAGTCCTCCAGAGGAGACCACAACGTACGCTTTCGAAAGTGTGAGACAGGTTGTGAATCTAACTGCTGAAGATTTCAACTGTCGTCAACGAGACGGTAAGTACGGTGAGGGGGAAGGGGACTCTTACGAAAAAGATCATGACACTCATGAAATGCAGAGTCAAGACTCGTCTGTGGCTTATCACCACAACCACCATGACACGGTCACAAAATCCAGCGACGAGGAAGCAGATGAGAGATACAGGCAGCATGTCCTTTCTCCAATTTGGAAAGCTAATAGTCAATCACATCAGCAGAACTTTCCACCGGGTTTCAGCACATCCGGAGGCAGAAATGCGATCGAGCAGGATGAAAACGAAGTTGATAAACTAGAAACAACTTTGCGTGAACCCCAAGCTACTGCAGCGTTGGAGGGGGATGACGATCTACGTGGGAATTTGCCCAAACGTACGTCACATGCTGACCAGAAAGTCGACACTGCGAGAGTAAGTTCGACGCACACGGGTTTGTCCACATCGTCCGGAGCATCATTGCAACTCCGTAACTGTGATTCCGTTTTCGTAAGCGTCGCACTAGCTATTTTCACTGTACTCCTGAGGCACAATACTGGCTAAGAATGTTTAGTAAAGTAGAGTGTCATCGTAATTAGCAAAGTAACATGTTCTTCAATTTCGATAGTGTATTTAATCGTAAGATATTATGTGTGAATAGAAAGAAGATACGATGCAGTGTATGCTTTTGGAACCGAAACTGCACAAATTTGCTGATTTTGTGTCGTGGAAGAAGAGCAATACTGTATGAGACCTCAATTTGGCTATTATCTATACTGTTTCATCTGCCTTAAACATATTTTATCTTTCTAATAACGTGTTTAGCTAGGTTACCTTCATCATTCTGTATTTGAGGGACTGGTGCAGTGAGAGCATAAGGGTAAAAGTTAAGGGATTGGATAATGATGGAATTATATTATGAATATTTGACAATTCATATATGTGCATGTTTCTATATTCTCTGACAATTTCTTTGTTTCAAACATCCAATTGTTCACAAATTCTAGTTGATTTGTTTTTGTACATTATATGTGAAATGTAGTGACGCTGCTGCAGACCGATTGTGTAAAATAGATGTATGATTCTTCATATTCACCGAGTAATATTAACATTTGTAAATGTTTGCATGTTGAAATGAAAGCTTTTCTTTAAAATTCATTCCAATTTTTCGAGTAACCAATGTACATATCGAAATCCAGTCATCCAGGACAGGACTGTACTATGTACTTGAGAGTGAGCCATAATGAATTCCTTGCATACACTTCCAAGGTTGTTCAGTACGGCAAATGGAAATAGAACTTATCAAACGCTTTTTTTGCAGCTTCCATAATTTTTTGTGCTTTATATAGAACCTGGAGAAAGTGGTAGCTTAAAAATAGATATTCTGACAACTCTGATTATTCAAAGACTTACTAGTGTCTGTCACAAATTGTCGAATTAGACGTTGATATACCTCAAACTTATAAAAGTATGCATGAGCTACTCTCGTAAAAATAATGTTCTTCATGATGGTTTTTTTTGTCTCCAATCTAATACGATTTGAGCATGTTGCTGACAATTGACACTCACAATTGTCCACTATTAAATGTAGTTACTACACTGTCCAGAGCTTATTACATGTATATAATTCATATTATGGCTTTTGACGTTCTACTATTTCTGTTTTGTGTAAAAAATCATGTCCAGAATGTACATGTTTCGTCGTTATTCTTAGTGTATTTCATATTTTGTTGTTCGTTTAGAATGTGAGATATTATTCTGTGATTGTATTTGAAGTCAAATATGTGTGTGTGTATGCAGTGGAAATTAATACATTTACACTGTTGTGAAGTAGCTGCAAGTGAGCTTTATTTATGTAACTGAAATTGGCAAGTTTCGAGAAATTTTTTCCACATAATTCCAAATATATGTATTTTCGTTCGACGAGAGACTGAATATATATTGAATGTGTAATTGGTAAAAAACGAGACTTGCAACTATTTCTAAATGACAAAACGATACATACATATTTGTCGTCCTATTAAACTCCAAATTTGTAATCGCTAGTTCGTTTCGGTCGGACATTGTAAGTGTATCATATAACTTCTGTATATTATCAAACGTGTAAGTGTTTGTGTTAGTTTCTATTTTCTATCGATGGGGTATGAGCTATAAGCATGGCAATACTAGACTAGAGTTGAGGATTGTCATTTGTGTGGAGTGTGGAGCAGCTACATTGCCATAATGAAACAGGTACAGCGGTAACGTTACGTCCTCATTGTCAACGCTACCCAATAAAAAAATGGAAGACAGTCTGGGATGCGTGATGAAAATGGAAGTGAGAAGTTCCAAAAAAGGAACTCAATTGTATTGTAAGTACAATACAGGTACTTTCTTATCTATTGATCCTTCCAACATATGCTCCTGGGCTACTAATCAATAATTAAAGTAGTTGTAAGGGTTTTATGTACATAAAAATGTAACATATATTGTCAATATAAATGTGTAAATTCCGGATCGGAAACACTGGTTTCTTGAAGTAGCACTTTTATTGACATACCCGAGGAGAAGTTGCCGTGGATTTTACATTGGGAAATGTAATAAAAATGAGCGTATATTATGTATGTATGTGTAAAATAAAAAATTGAAGTGTTAAATTAGATAATTCGTCTCGGTGAAACAGTTTCTGTCTTTTAGATACGGACTTGTTCCTTACTTACAAATCCACTAACAATTATTACGCTGCTTGATTTAAAACGGTGTTCACTTAAGTTTGTGATTATCTCATGCTATGAGAAATAAGGTATTGTACAGAAAAATGTTGGAGAAAGTGTTATTAACATGTTTATTCTCGTATGAGTTCTCAATAAATGTGCTGTTGTAATTGTTTATAGGATCTCTCCCATTACATGGGAATCATCATCTTGATGACTAATTCTTCAGTCTTGTCCTATCAAGTTCATTCATTGCGTCATTATCACTCACTACACTAAAGTAAACGTGTATTCTTGTTTGGTATTTGACGCTGCATAAACATTGGCAATAACCCAGAACGTGTCGTCGTCAACGGATAATAGGTTTTATTCCATTGATAAAATCGATTCGATTCTTACAAAGAAGATACAAGCGTCATCGTTATTATCGCATCGGCGTTCGATTTTGGAGAAGCATATTATTTGTGAATTTATGTACATACTTTTGCATGTACCACATGAATGAAAAGCCTTTTCCCTCCAACAGATTATGCAATTATGTACTGTATCTACCAACCAGTATACGTGCTTAAGCCGCGATATGCTTATCAATTCAACATTAAATTAAATTTTAAATTGTATCAAATTTGAGTAGGTTTTAAAACATTCTGAGAGGCTGGAACACTACTTTGAAATTTGCTAGTATTTTAGTGTAAATACTACTTGTTTCTCCAGAACAAGTACATGTTTTGGATCGATGCATGCACATGGGATGTGATATATAGGTGTCCATCGATGAGTATTTTCATTCCATGCAAAATGCGAACATGAACACAAAAGAGGATTGCAAGAATACATGACTCATTCACTAGCAACCCCCTTTTTATAACTGCATTGCCAGGCATCGTATTGCAGCTTGTCTATATAGTTCTCATTGTCCCTATTTTTCTCTTCATCGGTGTATCCAGTCATATTATGTTTTCCTGAAAATGCTAGCAAATAAATAGTTTTCTTACAGCCACCATTAATGAAGCCACCACACAAAAAGCTACCCAATTTACCCAAATCGGTTTGATATCCACTCGAACATGACACAGGTATGCAGCATTCATCATGAAAGGTAGAAGTGCTAAGATTGAGGCATATCTTACAAAGCAGCAACTCATGACGAAAGCAATCATCAAGAAAGTTTGGCATTTTACATGGTGTGAGTTCTGCAAGCGGAGACAGTTGCAACCAGTGCCGCGTTCAGTACGGAGTGTACATTAAAGATTTCCAAGTTTTCCTCCAAAAGATGTGCATTATGATAGAAATTCGCAAATTTTGTAGTTTGCGTAAAAACTCCTCGAAAACTTGCAAATTTCACTGGTCTGGCACATGGATAAATTTGCATAGTGTATCAAGTCAACTCCTCAGGAATATAGTAGCATTTGTGTTCATTGTGAGCTTTTGTGACAGTGACTTGAATCGTTGGAGCAAAATTAACCAGGACTTTGAATTCTCGGTGCTCGATACTGAATCAGTGTCCAACTTTTCCGAGGAAATAAATGCAAGATATTCGGGATTGCTTCTTAAGTCACCGGGCTTAGACTCAAAATCTGCACTGAACAATGCAATCATTTTATCCAGAAACAATCCTTCATTTAATAAGCATGTTCCCCGACGGCATAAAAGAGATATTGAAAACTTTGTCTTGAGACGCCCGCCTCGGCAAATAGTCCCATTAGCCAAGACTACGATGAAACCAACTGCGACCACAGAGATTTCACGCACATCCCCAGAAATTGAAAGGACAGCAAAATTATATCGAGACTTTTTGGTCGATTATGCCATTTACAAAGAGTGGACCAGTGCTCAATTAATCATTCCTCATGATGCTTACAACTTGTGCTATTATTTTACAGTGGAAATGATCCTATCCAAATCTTTATTGACCCTCAATTGCTCGGAAGAGTTACAACATACCAGCAACCGTAAGGGAGGGCATCGTGGGCCAATTATAATTGCTGATTTTCTAGACATGAAGAGAAACGCGAATTCTTCACCAATTGATCATCAGTTGCTAATTAATCCTACCCCTTACAATCCTGTTGTGCTCCTGGCAAACAATGACAGTGTTTCCCAACTTTTGGAACAAATCCAGCCGGAAGTACAAATCAACTACAAATGGACTCTCGTAAAGCGTCTGGATGACGATGTCATGAAACGGGTAACACTAGAAATTAGTGACATTTACGGACTTTCTACGACTTTAACACCTTTAGCTCAGAGAATCGGGACTTGGGATGAAGCCGACGGTTTAGTGGTATTTTCTCCAAATATTACCAGATTAGCCAATTTTCAACAGCAGAAACTTCGAATCACAACGGTTGGGGTAGGGATAGCTTTAATAAAAGCAATTTTAAAATTTTTATTTCGAATGGCAGAAGTGGTCAGTTAATAGTTAATATACTTAGCATATATTCTGTTAAAAGTTGCTTCTTTTCACTTGAAGGGGCCGCCCTTTGTAAACCTTTTTCCAACCCCAGATGCTCTAATTGCTACAGGATATCTGCCGGACATCCTGGAATCAATAAGTGTATTTCTAAATTTCAAGTAAATGCCTACTTTTTGTGTTGCTCCAGCTAATTTACGAGCATTTAACTCATTATAACTGGGAAATAATGTGATATTAGGTTTGTACTGTTGACTCCAGCCGATGGCAAATTTGGTGATCAGGATCACCACGGAAATTGGTCGGGCATGGTTGGAATGCTTCAGCGTAACGTAAGACATTTTTTGTGTCATTCACGGAAACCGTGATAACCTCCATGCGATTTCATTAATGTCCGTCATATCATCGGAAATTTCTGTGCTGATAGGAAGCTGACATTGCCTTGATGTCTTTCAGCTTCACTAAAAGTAGGGTAACTGCCATGGATTTTTCTCCTCCGGTGGAATACAGCGCTGTAAGCTCAACCAATTGTGTGATGTTCCTAATTAAAACAATTAGTTTCTTCATCTGCACACTGTGCTGTTTCTAGACACGACTATTGATCCGTCGAGATGTTCAAGTCAGTGAGCTAAAATGGGACGCATTTTTCAAACCATTCGAGTGGAAGGTCTGGGCTACCATACCGTTACTCATAGCTTTGGGGGCTATTACGCTGGCCATTTTCGCTATTTTCGGACTCATACAGACAACTCCTGGGGAGAATGTATGGCTACTCTCCACATGCTTCCTGTTACAAGGTTAATCCTAATGGCAAATTCCCTTTTCTAATTCAATAATGCGTTTGCAATAAATTAGTTTACCAGCTCCCATAACTCCCCACAGGGCAAAGTGAGCATTCTACAATTCGCGTGACTCCATTCCGGATTGCTAGTGGAACATTTTGGTTGCTTGCGGTGTTCATTTTTGCATGCTACACCGCTCGACTCACATCATTTCTCGCCGCGGACACGGAGAAGCTACCACTCCGAGATTTACAGGAAGCAGTTAGAAGTTACTCTTGGAAAGTTGGGCTCGTGAAAGGGTCTTCATTTTTGGAGAGAGTCAAAGTTAGTGGATTGATCACGGAATGAAACACACTAAATTTAAAGATTACTTTCGAAGATAATTTTTGCGACGTTTCATTGAAACAGGAATCTGGAGCAGAGGAAATGCGATTACTGTGGCAACGACTTCAAGGCGACTCATCCGTACTAGTCAGCGGCTATCAGGATGGGATAAATAAAGTGTACAAGGAGAAATTCATATTTTTTACCGGTGAATCAATTCCGACATTCCTGCTGAAAGGGAACTGCTCCTACATGTGGCTTCCAGGAAACTATTTCCCTGGCTTTGGATACATGGGCTACCAACAAGGCTTACCATACTCTTCAGCTGTGACCCATACGTATGGAATATCATTTTATTGTATATTATCCTTTCTCAATCACAAATCACTCAAATCACATATCCTTACACTTTTCACTATTTCGAATTAAAATGTATGGCAGCAAATCACGAACAACCTAAATATGCTTTCCACGACTAATCCGATATGTTGTAAATCACAGAGTTGCCAAACTGCGTGAGAATGGAGAAATGAGGCGTCTTTTCAAAAAATGGTGGGGAGCAGAATCAAAATGCAGTGCAAGGTCACGTAGTGATGCCTTCACGGCCATCAGTCTTCACGAAACTGGGTCAGCCTTTATAATACTAGTAATTGGTGCAAGTTTATCTGTGTCATTCATGCTGCTTGAACTAATAGCAACTGTGAAGAGGAATAATTGGCAAACGAACACTTTCGGGCCAAAATTTTCCAGTAATGAGTTTGCTGCACCTATCGTCCATGGTACTGTTTCCAGTTTTCTTCCACTTTTATCACAAACTAGTGACAGGCCATTCGTTTGGAATGTCGAGTACAAACCGATGGAATATGGTGTGATTCATTCAGAAAGTTCTTCGGTTACAGGAAGCACACATAGAAGGGCGTGAATTAATGCCGCTCACGCCCAATGTATGCTAAATGTATATATTAATACAACCTAATGAAAACAAAATAAACCTAAACTGTACACACAACACGAGTTAAATGTGGAATTTAAAAATGTCAAGTGAGTGGATTTTATTACAGTTGATTACCATGATTTCATTGAATATAAAATTGGAATGTGAATAAAATAGTAGTATAGTAGGAACACATAATTCAGGAATAATAATATAATAGTAAGTAATACCGGTTGAGTTAGATTACAAGTTGGACCCTGCACATTTACAATTTCATTTTTTTATCTCTCCCACGTTTACCAGGCTTATTTCTAGAAGTGTCAGAACTAGGGGATTCAGACATTTTTACAGCAGAGTCCCTAACAGGTACGTGATGAGGGTTTAACGCCAATTGCGGTTTGTTAATTTCATTCTGACGAAGGTGATTGGCAAACATGGCCGCAATCTTATTAGGCCTTCCAGCTTTACCTGGTGTACCAGCTCTACCAGATTTAGAAAATATGCTTTGAGGCGTAATAGGAAGCTTGAATTCACGACTAGTTAGGGCAGGTGATGGCGGAGCCGAAATTGAAGAATCATTCAAGTCCTTAGAAACTACTACTTGATTAGAAGTTGATACATCATCATCATCATGATTATTCCCAACGCTGCTGAAACTGTTCGCAAAAGGTATCACAGTAGTGGTTGCCTGACCAGATGAAAATGTTGAGCAACGATCGTTCGTGTCTTTGTTCATACCAATCCACGAACCGTTGCCGTCATGCACACCCCCATGTGAGCAAATCCCAACACATGTTCCACACGCTTGATTTTTTGAGTGAGTGTTCTCCTCCGACGATAGGTGATACCGTGATGCCAGCATTCCATCCCGAAATTCTTGCAGGTTATGTTCAAGGGAATTCCAATGAGAATAGTTAGTAACCTGTAACCCAATGAAATTATGATTCATTGTCAGAATTGAGTCCCACGCAGCATTATTATATGTACATTATATATATAAAATAATTAAAAGTACGCACCGAACAACGAATCCATTTTGACAAGGACGAAATAAAACGCGGAGTTCTTATGTATCTGTCGTCGATAAGGAGAATAGCACCCCAATCATTCCGATGTCGAATGCACCTTCCTAATGCTTGATTTAAAGCCCTATTATTGAGATCATGCAATTAATTGGCGGAGACTTGGTTTGAAGGAATTTGGTCAGAAGAATGTTTTTAGCAGATTGATAAAATTAGAGCTACTTCTGGCTTACCTAAAGGCTTGTATTTCATACCATTCAGCACCTCCTAACAATCCTCGGCTAGTATATTTGTTATTATATTCGCGTTTTAACTCCACTTGCATGTCTTTAAAGTTAGGAAACGGTATGCCAATCTGGGAAAACGTTGAAAAGTTGACATTTCGCTTTAAGTAATACCCGGAATAAACAATTGATTTCTTTAACATAAATTTAATTTCAAACTTACACAGATAACAGCCCGAGCATTATTATCAGCAAAATCCAAACCCTCGCTGACTTTTCCACGACAAACGGCGAGAAAAAGCCCCCCTGTCTGAGTTGTCCCCTGTAAAATCATTGGTATTAAGTTACTTCTTGTTTCGAACTGTGAATTGAATAGAACTAACTATGATTTACCTCATGACGGCTAGATCTTGAAACAGCACCATAAAAGCTATCCATTGCCTCCTGAAAGGCGTCCACTCCTGATCGCGGTTCCGTTACAACAACTTTAATTTGCTCGATCTTGTCGATTAGTCCGGTTGCCCTCCATCTGCGTTTGAAATTTGTTTGAACCTAATCACATCAATTTTTATGCAATGACCCACTGAAAATCTTGAATTACCTATTGCTAATATTGTTGAGCATCCTGTAGGATGGAAAAAAGCAGAGCACACCGTGAGGGATTACATCGCAAACTCGGTACACTACAGATCCTAGCTCGTCCTGGTATCGAAGTGTTTCCGCATTTTGATAGGTTCCGTTTAAGCTACCGCCATTGGGACCGACTCCCAAAACACCAGCAAAGACCTAGAATAATTTCAAGCCTTATCCATTATCGATAAAACCATTTAAGAAATATTAATTTCGAACTGGTTATAATGACGCCATATATGCAGAAATGTGATACACCCAAAATGGCGGCATTACAAAATCATAACTGTACATGAAGGTCCCAAGTACAATAAAGATCAAATTTGTTAATCTATTTGAAGTTTCTTGATGAAAGTAGCTGTAACAATTTACCTGGCTTTTGTCAATTACGTGACTAGCCTCAAGCTTTAATGGAAAAGGGGTTCCGAGTTCAGATTCGAAGGATTGCATTGGCGAGAGCGTTCCTGAAGTCAACACAACACAATGTGCTAATTTCCGAATGTCCTAGCGGAAGAGTAAATAAACCATGGCCACATTATAGGGCTCTGTGTCAGATTTTCAATACATAATTTGCTCTGTAGCAGTACATACTTCGAAAGCCACAGCTGGGTTCAAACACCAAAGATGAACGGACAACACCTGCACGGTACGAAATGGCCCCGAATTTCCATCCCTTCGTTGTTTTACAGTATCTTTAGACATAGCTACTCGAAAATCGTCACGATAGCGTCCATTATCTCGTGTAAGTTCAGAGAACAGTCTGAAAACATTCTCAACAGTGATCACAGTCAGAGCCGTGATTACAGGTTTCTCATCGAGAAAACGAGTTCCTCTATCCTTCATCGCTTCCATTTGTTTGTCGCGTTCTCCAATAATTGCTGCGAAATATTGCTACCAATTATAAGTAATATTTTGAATTAGGCATGCTGTTGAAAATAGTAATGAAGCAATGATTTCCAGCAACTATCTTAATAAATTACCATCTGCTGAGCAATGAACCCTTCAGTCATTGCAGATGCATGAACAGATCCCAGGAAGTTTGTGCCAGTCCAAAATTTTCCAGAGCTATTAAAAGATTTTACTTCCAAAGCAGGCCCCTGCGTATCCATCCATTGGCTGAACAAAGATAGGAACTTTGCCTGTTGTGGAGCAGCATAAAATATAAATATAATACTTGGAACATCTACGGCCTACATCAGAACCCTGTCATTATTGGGACTTGGGAGTTTTTAGATGAAGTATTACAGCGTGATTTAACACACCGAACCTTACCAGTTCTTCGTGTGCATACGGCTCTGCCCCACTTGTCGCGACTTTCTCACAGTCATTCATTGCTCGTTGAATGTCATCTTGCTTAAGAGAGAAGCTCGATGATTCCCTAGAAGCATCTTCCATATTATGTCCTTCGTCGAAGATCAACACATGACCCTCCAGCTCCAACGACATCTTTAATGTTAACACATTGCTTACAACGGCACAATAATTCGGTTGTTAAATAAATACTCTGAACTTCGGACAAATGCCCTTTCATATTCAACGCATACCATTTTTCTCACAGACGGATCAATTATGTAATTGTACGGACAAAATATGATGTCAGCATTCGCCATTAGCATTCGAGTAACATAGTACGGACACGCTTTGTGCTGAAATGGCAAATAATTGTGAGAACCAGAAATTCAGTGCTTATTAATCTAAATCTTTATTGTTAATTATTTTCCAAAGTACCCTTCGACCAGCAGCAACGAGATCTTCCAAGTCATACCCTGGAGCTAAGCCCGCTTGTGACAAAGCTGGGTAATTGGCCATTTTCCTTGCCCCTGCATGCCAAAGGCAGCCACCATTATTGCGACCTGGATTCTGAAGCAAATCTCTACAAGCCTCATTTTTGTTCGGTAATTTTTCCACCAATGGATTAATGCAAGTGTGTTCACGGCTCGCCAACACAATCGATCTACAAAATCATTAGTAAGAATTAATACATAGACTCGAATCTGAATCGACTGCATCTGGAGTTCCGATTTGGAAACTATAAGTAGCATTATTATAGATTATTTTATTAAAACGCCGCTCATATCCATGTGTCTAGTACTTAGTGGATGTAGTTAAAGTCAGAGAGACTAGTCAAAATGAATATAGAAGATCGGGTATTTTCTGATATTATGTACCGAACCAAGCACGTTGCTTTTCAAAATAACTATGAACTATTTAAGTAAAACAAATGAGTGCATAGGAAGATCGAAAGACATCTCACAAACCCCCATTATTTTAACACTCTTGTTCATATCATTAATCGTGTTACGACTTTTTAATCGTAATAATTTCGAATTCGTTGCGTTTTATGAATCAGAAATCCGAGACACATACAGACTAATTACAAGGTAAAATCGTGCTCAGCATTTCAGATCACAAGTAAAAGTGCCGTCATAAAAATTGCCAGAAAAAAGTTGAGATGATCAACGCATAGTTCAGAGAAAGCCCCAGCGTGAACTTGATCAAATACATTGAATGCCAACCATGCGAGAAATGTCCTAAAAGTGGGAGGAGCTCCCTAGGCCGTCGACAAAAACCCATTTATAGTCCATCATAGTGGCCTTTTCATAAAAACCCCACTGTCGAAATGATACACCAGTGATATTTTCATAGTAAAACAGCAATTGATTCGCATATACAAATTACTTTATACGTCAACATGTAATATGTATTTAAGAGAGCAAATTGATAAAATAAGAATATTACCTATAATATTTATATGTACATTTTTCAAAGTTTAATGGTGACAAACCAAACGCACATTTTCAGATTTTATTTCTGTGTATGGAAGCTTTTGTGCATTTTAAAGGCTATGTGCTTAAAGATGTTAGGAGCACCAAAAAACTCAAATACTTAAAATGAACTAATTAAATATGCTCATCGACAGATTTGAGAAATCCCAGTGCTTGCAAATTAGAGAAATGAATGTGCAAATGGTATCTACATATCTAACACAATCGCTTTGTGACAGAAAATGACAAGATTCTCCAACTACGGAAATTAATGCGCATCGCTGCACACACTCGTCATCAGAAATGTCTCTGTAGTGCCACTCGAAATTCGAGATCTATCTGAGTGAAATCATCTTTGACAATTTTTGTAATCATGATTCCTAAAGACGCACAATCATGCTCTCCAAAACTCATCCGATCAACGTAGTTGTATTGCTGCGCGTTCCACTATCCGAATAAGAACAAATCTTGATGAGTCAGAGTAAATTAATGTGTATGCTTCCATTCTACCCAACAACCCCATCCCTTTACAGAGCATTCACATTTCCTTTTAACAAGCTATATAATTATATCGCCTTTCGGTTTCATAATCATATCATAGCATGCTTTTAGAATGGTATTTTTCATGCGGAAGCCGCTTGCTGTTTCACTAGTAGTATGACATTGTTCCCTCAAGAGATATCCCCTCCCCGAAACGGGACTGATCTTTGTGTAAAAAAGCTCGTGGTGAAATGAAAAGCTCTGTGAAAAGAGAAAATATATGAGTGCATTGAAGTCGGAAGGAGAAACTTTAAAGAATACGTGTGTTCTCCCCTCTCGTTGTTCATCTGCTAATGCAGGATCATATTGAGAATTCAATGATACCCTTCGGAAGGGATTCACGATCGTATGCACTGACGATGAGTGTGATGCACAAATAAAACTTCCCCTTTATTTCAACTTTAAATGACTCATCACTATCACATTTCTATTACCTATCATATATTTAGTACCGACTAAAATATTTACAGCTCACAAAAAACCAAATGTCTTTGCTGCTACAAACAATTTCATTTCTAAAAAAAGCTGTGATTCTCGAGATAAAATTGCATCATACTGCAGGTGAATATTTAATGACAGCAATTTTTAAAGCAGGAGCCATAACACTTGTTAAACCAAGATCCATTTCAAGTTTGCGATGTGAAGGATGTCACTCTAAAGTAGTCGTGGAATTTCGTAAAAGTCCGCAATCTATTTACCCCGCAACCATTGCGATTGTACCCACAACACATTTTTATTAACATACACAGACACTTTTACGTATGATCCGATGTGAGATATGCATCGGTTCAGACACCGTATTCCAATATGTAACGAATTTTTCGAGACTTTCAAAAACAAACCTGAAATCGGTCATCCAAAAAATGACATGCCAGGGGCCAAAAACCGACAAAGCAATGGCACGATTCTATGTTCCTTCTTTGTTGGATATAAATGTTTCCTTTGTGGTGGGTGAGTAATAGATTTTCCTTCTAATACGATTCATTTAGTTCTGCATTGCATACTACGTGTTAGCCTTTGGGTATCGGCATGATGAAAATATATAACAGAAGCCATATTGGGACAATAACGTTCTGCTGTTTGTAGAACGAGCAAAAGGAGTAATGCTATTCAATTTAAAATATGCTCAAGTGGCCGTGCTTCACAAGAATTCTTAAAACAACAAACCTGTGACGATATATGAGCAAAATGAAGGCCTCCAGACATAGTACAAACTTTGCAACTAAGCTATGAAAGGCATATAAGTTGTTGAGTTGATATTTCAAGAAAAGACGTGCCACCGATCGTGCAGAAAAGCTCCAGCGTACATGAGCTTAAAGAAAGCTTATCATTTAGTTTTATAGCATTATTAGAATTAGTTTCCAATGACGTAGGAAGTCAAATGAGGACAAAGGTGTCCATTTGTTTACAAACGGAAAGTCAACAAGATAAAGATAAAGAAAACACATACATTATTGCACACCGAAACCTGGGCGAGACTCAAAACTTTAAAATATATAAACATGACAGAATTGCGTGAACTTGGAAGTGCTTGTAAATGTGGAAATTCGTAAATACTTTGCAACTGTTATCATTGAGAACCTTCGTGTTCCTGGCAAAGGTTTAATCCACTGTACAGTGCCTTATTACTGAATGCCAGAATGCAACGGATCATGTAACTTAAAATGAACTGACCTCACATTCCTGTACCCGGTCTTCCGTAACTCTCTTGTAATTTGAGCTATTTGTTTGTGAGTTCGGGTTCCAAAAAAGATCTTCGGTACACTGTGTGTACAAAGAATTTATGTAAACAATGGTCATGCATTCAACGTTCAATTTCAATGGAGAAGTTTTTCAGGCAATATTTCTTACGTGAGCTTCTTTTCAGCAGGAACAAAGTATGGACTGTCATCCTCGGCAACAGTCTGTTGAGGTGCGGCCGTTTTCTTTGCGCTCACATTCAATACTTCAGAATCACTACTAGAATCTGAAGTGTAGTTACTTTTGTCCTGGAAATCACATTTTTAGTTTTAACTGTAGCACATATAACATTTGCTACTACAAAAATTAACGTGTAAAATTGCCAGTTTAAATAAAATACCATAAAAGAGGATGATGTTGAGATTCGAGTTCGCTTTGTAGGCTTGAAGTCGTCGTCATCATCGTCAGTAATGTCGAACACTGGAATACTGGACGATTCTGAGATCGAGACATCAAATGATGAATCAGAGTCCGGCTTCTCATCCACTGCAATAATAATTAAGAGTTACATACACCGTCACTTTGGTACCTATTTTCATTTCCTACGTTGTACGTTACACGATACATTATACTTTCTCAAGTGTGCTTGGGGCATTATGACACCTGACATATTTTTATATAGGCAGAATGTATACTGCGGTACCAAATAGGTTTTATCGAAAATAGAGTAATATAACTATATTTCACATATGCTCAATAAAAGTAATTATTTAGTATGTTCATTTGATTTTGTTATTATAGAGGCATGAAGTACTCGAAACATTGTTCATCGTCACAACATAAATTCACTGGGAAACGGAGAAAGCAATATGAAAGATATACCACTAACAGGACTTTTAGAATCCGATGACCTGTACGCTTGATACATATAGAACCGTAGTACGATCTTGCATAGGATTGGGAATGATTAACATAAATTCCACAAACGTAAATCGACATAATTAACCTTTTACGTCGGTGAATCTCGCAAACAGTGCAACAAAGCCACAGTACAAAATTCGAGTTTGGATTCGCATGTGTAACCTTGTGTACAATATACGATATATCGAAAACAAGACCGTTTGTTAGGTTTCTGACAACCACAAAAAACTTACGATTAGTCTGTAGTTGTAGTTTGTCGTCAGTCGACTAATTTTTGTAATACATATTCAAAGTACATTTCATTTTATAACAATTGATCAGATTAAATTAGAAAGCTTTTATACTACTCCGACACACAACCGCATGTAATTGCGTCTGTCTATAATTTACTGTAGATTATAGTATTTTCAACGTAGATAAATACTAGATTCATTTATAGGATCGGATTCAAAATTGTTTATAAGACTTCAACCCTATGCATTTTGCCTACACGATGGCGCAGGAATGAAAAGAACAAAAGTCACACATAATTCATGTATTTTAAGTGACATGTAGTAGCCAATCTAAAGCAACAACTTTTTCCATGTCATATCATACAATACAAGACTATGGGACCTATAGCATGGATTTATAAACAGTGACATTCATTTACACGCTTTAAAGGCTTATAACTTATAAGAAAGCAAATACTATGCCAAGCTTTTTGATAAAGACGGCATTCCCTTCGGCCGAATGGTTTTAAAATATACATGTGTTACACGGCTTCATTTCACTCGTCTTCAGATACGAGGATACTGTCGTCATTTTAACGCGTGTGTATGACAATCTTAAAACAAAGCCAATGAAGTTTTTAAGATCAGTATAAATCGCATAATGGAAATAGAACTTGTCAAAATGATTATACAGAATATAGTCCTCGTCTAAACTAATTGTAAACATAAAGCCCGTCGGAGCCATTGGAATTGGGACCTACTATTTTACATCCTTAGCAGGCACATATCCCGATATCACACTTCGTCTGGCTAGCATTGTCAATTTTTACATGGAGAGAAAGTTGTTTAGCAGCATCATATAATAATAATATATCAGTAGAAAACTACAAGATGTCCATTTTAGAAGTGCTTCCCAAACAGGATTTCCCAGCTAAGGTACATGATAGTATACATACATTGTATGATTTCATCAGCTTCGAAGAGAAAATGTACAACTTTTCAAGGGATATCCATCAATCTAATGAGAAAACTTTTGCAATTTTCCACTATAATAAATGTGAAACTACCCTATAATTTTAAAGCTTGAAATAGCCGTTGTAGATAGGAGCGATGGCCATTGACTAATGGATCGGTGAGTCATGTAGTATTACCTCTTCCACTACCCTTCAGTGTCCTGAATATCACTTGCAACTAAAGCAAAAGCCATACCATCCTATTCCTACATCCCAGACAATTAGACTGAGGAACCCCACCAGACTCCGGAGATTGGTTCTCCTCTCTCCTTTCCACATCTTCTCAGTTCACAACACAAAGAACTTCAATTTATTCGATGAGAAGCGACGAGGAACAAGAAAGGAGAAAGTGAAAGACCTGCTGGATAGAATCATGCAGGGAGAGAATTAAACCCGCCAATTTTCTTCACATATCACTGAATGCAAAAGGAAGAGAGATCGGTGGACCGAGAAAAAGCTGTCAGAGTCAAGCGTTGAAATAGGTATTATTACGTCAAAGTCCTTTTCTACATGTTGTCCTCCATTCCATACACAGGACTTTGAAACGAAACAAGTTTTTTATTATATACACTTCGTATTTCCGTGCTACCCCATCAATTCCATTTACGATGTCATTCTTGGGGGAAATGGGCATAGAAATATAAGTTTCGTGTACATTATACCTTGTAAATGACTACCCTAGGTTCCCGATATACCGTAGTATAGTATATATAAATAGTCTTTCTAGTCGTATAAGCTCCCTTTCACTATTTAACCTGAAGTTTCTATGCAATATTCTTGGAGTCTGTCTGTCTAACCAACTCCAATGGTCACATAGTCTCACAAATGAAACAGTGCCTGTTTGACTTGATCTTCAAATCAATGCATCAAATCGAATTTTACCACCCTTACTCTACGAAGCTGGCAAAGATGTCACATATTATGTGACCTCCCACCAACATTTACGATGTGAAATTGCCTATTGTTCAAGCCGATTTCTTCTTGTGCTAAGAATTAACTTTTTGTCTTGACTTTTTTTATTTAAAGATAAGTGTCAGTTTCATTACTCCACAACTCGTGTTGTGGACTCATGGCGAAAAAATAATGAGCTTAATTTGCACCACTGGTATTTACGTCAACAAGGAAGTTCAGTCAACATCTTGATGTGCCAGATTGTAAATATTACATGTACGCTTAACTCCGTGAAGCATTTCTCAAACACGTATACTGTATATACATGTACGAGGGAGAAAATAATTCACAGTTAGGCTCCAATATCACGTATACCTGATAGCTTTATACGATGGTTTTTAATATACACTCCGCCATATATTCATAATATACATTTGTGGAAGTGGAAAAAGGGAGAAAGGAGAATGAGAAGTGAAAAAGAGGTTACAGCCATTGTGGAAAGAAGACAAGTATGGCTCAGAGGCTTCTCTCTCTCTCTCTCAGCTATCGTACTCCACCAACCACTGTATTTGACATCAAAGGATTTCTCGTCTTTTCTTTCCTCTCTCTCCATTTTCATGTTGCGCATCATATGGTGTACTAGACTAGGAATGACTAAAAGTGAAAAGAGAAAGAAAGCCAGTCGCTGGGGATGAAAACCACATTCCACACTCGCATCGTAGGTTTACCTATTCCGTTTTCCTTAACTACATGGAAGTTGACGAGAGAGGGAGAGGAGGAAGATATAAAATCTCTCTCTTCATCAAAACAGTAATCGACGTCTAACGTGGCCATGCTGTTGAGTATCTGGTGGTTGTGCGAATGAGAGTCATAACATCCTATTGCTCTTATAGCACCCCTCCCCCTCTTTTTCTCTCAAGCTCCCCTCCGCACAGTGAAATGAAACTCATTTTCAACAAAGGGATCTGGCTGGTTGACAAAATCTAATGCCCCTCTATTACTCTTTCATCATCATATCCTTTCAATTCTCAAGTCACATCAGGCGAAATAATCATCAAATCAACTTACATAAGTCCCGCTAATGAAAATCCTCTCTATTATGCGACCAAAGATGACTCAAAATGGAGCTGATGGACGCCATGCAAGCGTATGCAACGGATAATCATGCACTAGGTTTAGAGCTTCACTTTGAATTTTAACAATTTAAATTGCTCACCTCGATTTGGTTTTATGTCCGGTGTTGATTTCAAAACTTCAGATCGATTTTGCTCCTGAACTTGTTTCTGTTTAAGCTTCTGTTCTTGTCGTGCTCGAGCTACTGCGTCCTCGTTACGCACGTCTATCTCAGCGTTGTACTTCTCCACTCGAACTGAAATTAACCAGAATTACAGAATACAAATAACATAACTGTCCATTGCATGATAAATCAATAATGGTGATAAATTGGATTGGATAAAAATTGAGCTAAAATTCACATCTTCAAATTGTTCACGTATATACCTGCAATTAATTACATTTATGTGAATTTGGACCTTACACATACATAATTCAATGGTGCGTGGATTAAGGATTCAAGTAACATGGAATGTAAATATATTGAATACAAAATAGATATATTGTAAATTCATATGACGACTGAAACATCACATTCATGACGTTTTTCGTGAAGTGTTACACACAGATGAAAGGATGCACAACAGATAATATTAAAAATATGATGGCAACGGCATGTAAGGTTCGAATGCGTGTGAATTGTAATTGAATTGAATACGTAACTGTAGTTAATACCTTGGAAGTGGGTAATAAGGTTTCAATACCTGGATTGGAGTTAAAACCTACAAAACAACTGCATCATTTGATTTAGAGGAGTGAACTCGAGTAGGTTACCTAAAGTGGATCCAAGCAAACATTTCACGAGAAAACGAGTTTTCGCTACAAACTATTTCGAAGTACTAGTCAGGATTTCACACGATAGTTCATGAACACTACACTAATTTTGTATGGTATCTCTTGTACATACCTAACAACAAGTCCATTATGAAGGGTATATTTGCGTACGTAATTTGAATTCTTAATCGACTAGTTTTCGTTTTATTGAAATCAACTTGAAATGGCTCGATTCTAACACGACGTTAGTTTATTTCCTGAAACTACGAATCTCTGATAACCATTAAATACATGCATCGATGTAGGTCGAAGGATGCAGAGGGGAAAAATATATGTAATTGTGCATATATACATCACAAGCATGCATAAAAGTGTAATCGTTGTGTGGAATTAGTTCCAGTAAAACTGTCAAGAAAAGAGATTTCATGGACTTCAAAATATGAAAACTAATATCTCGATTACATGTATTAATCATGATCGCAATCTACATTATTCGTCGGCATAATAGCTTGGCACAATGAACTGCCACACTCAGAAATCTCCTCAGCCCTTTTGTACACAGTCTGCGTCCAACAACAGTTCACGGGGCTAAGGGACGGCCCATTGAAATTTATATGAATAGACGTTTGAAGATCAGAAAAGCTAACTAGGGACCTCATGAAATGAAAAGGAAGTTCTCTGAGCTCCCCAATTACCCGGAGAACACAATGGACCAGACTGCACGAAGCAGATCGAGGGTCCAACCCCTTTTCATAAGAAAGCTAATATTGAATTTGATAGGGCTACAAACAGCACCTCAGAAACATGAGGGTATATAGTTTTTTTCATCATCATCGCATTCACCTTACACGTCTGTATGTACTTCCACACTCTCATCTGTCATTTAATTTATTTACCCGCATTCGTCTTTGTATGAGAATTCTTTATTATGTCCTTCACCCTTCAATGCCAGTTTTTTTTGCTATGCAACAAAATTCTCAAAAATATACCCCTGTAGATGGGAATGGAAACGAGAAGGCGCTTATGTAATACGATTTTTAATACCAAGAATCGAGACGTACGACTTCCCAACTCACAAGTATTCGCATTGATTGTCGTGCTACAACCACCACTACACATATTAATACGCTTTGATCTTGTGCATCTCTGTCTAGAGATATACTTCCTATGGGAAACTTAGCAATGAGAGATGGCGTATTTCATATTATTAGCCATACTGTACGAAACTCCACATAATTATAATGAAAAAATACAGAATTTCCCCCACGAATAGCTTCACCAGCCACCATCCAAGTAAACCCTTCAGATTTGATGCTCCAAAGAGTATAAGGATAACAAAGCTAGGAAGAGTGGAGCCGAGGATCTGTTATGTAATCCATACAACTTTCATAGATACATATACACCAGGCCACGGCAACAGATACAGGGATATTATCATCATGTCTTTGGAGCGTCACTCACTCTAAGGTACAGTATGAAACATGGCTTGAACTCATCCTACGCTAATTCCACATCACTGAGCACATCAGTTTCTATTCCGTCACATAACCACTCTTGAGCCGAATTTATAACAAGTAAACAATGCCAGCTTGAAATATTCAAGTAGAAAACCAGAAGCAAGTAAAAACCTGGAAAATGACATCTCAGTTCCGTAACATCAACCCAATCCCTCAATATTCTGTCAACATCTCACAATCACCACATACTTTTCATTTGAGCCAAAAACTTTGGCAGGCATGTGAAAATGAATCTATGTAGATATTATTAATATTGAGTTACATCTTATCCTAACCGAAAACCGACTACTATCTAACTACACATATATTATATATTGCATACGTTTCTAATTTTTGTAGCAAGCAGAAACTCTAATATATGCACAAGTTTGGAATTATATTGATTACATTGTAAAAGTTTTGAATCCAAAACCGACTTTAAGATGTTTCGCATCCATTTCAATCTTCATTTTAAGCGTAAAATAAATAAAGGATACACATCATCAGTAACAAAGGATTGGATTGGTTCATCAAATGATAGTTCAGAGACCACACCATTTCCAAAGTTTCTCGTCAGCTTAAGAAAGAAAGCCGCTAAACAAAATGTGTACGTATATGTTGTCTTCATACAACGACAGTGTGTTACGACCTGCGGCAGTCACATTGCCCCACTTTTAGTACGTAAGCATTTATATGTCTATTTTGCATAGTATGCAAGCCAACGAACTCAATTTTTCATTCTCTCATATCTGTTAAGCCGGTGAGGAGTTAACAGAAAAAAATTAAAATTTAACATGTATTAAATAAAATCTCAAGGTGAATGCATGTGATTTGATGTACAACGTCGTAGTTATCCATATTCTCAATTTTGCCAGGCAAATATTAAATCTAAAAAATGTTAACTTATAACTTGCAGATTGCATTGTATGCAGGTGATTGATAATACAAATAGTAGCAACAAGACTATTTAGTTATGCTCAGATAACGCTTAATCATTCATAGTTTAAATACAGACATCATTTCCATTCCCAACTCTACAAATCGTGAAAGTATAAAGTGTGCCCCGCGTCGTCTGTTACAATTGGTTAAAAGCTAAAGCAATTTTCTTTCCAACTTTCCACACAAAAACCCTGATGCTGCTCCTCATAATAGATAATATACAGGACAAGCAATTTCAGAAAACAACTTTCACTCGCCTCTATTATACAAGACATTCTAGCTTGTACGACTTCAAAATATATATCGTAACTCCAACTATCTGACACGTAATGTTTATTCAAAATAAATGCGCTGATAGTTATTCAAATAACAGAAATCCTGTATGCTTTAAAACGTACAAAATCTTGTAAGTATACTTTCAGATTAAATTATATAATAGTTTGTCCTGTGCCCAATTATTCCAACGTGCACACTTTTAGATGCAACGCAAATTAAGGAATAACACAAACTTTTTTGTAAGCCAGATTTAGCTTGTATTTAGCGGAAACTGTGGAATATTACGACGCTGTGGTAAGTGGAGGGATACCACAGTCTGTCAACTCTTTCATCGCATCGGTACACGAGCCCATGACTACAGCTCTACGATATTGTGTACAATTGTACATACAATAATATGCTATCAAATGGGTGAAAAAGACGCTTCTGTATACTTTTCCGAATAGCATAACGGATAATCTAAACAGCGCATGCAGGGTAGAGAAGCACGCCATGCGGGATTTTCCGGGAAAGAGATGGTGCGAACCAATGGATGACCCGGACACCACAGACGCCTCCATTCTCACGCCCTTACGTGTTTTTCACGACGCCCGACTTCTATATTGATTCAACATAAGATACGCTCTGCTAGCAGAAAAATCCTTGTCTCTTCCCACTCAAGCCACTGAGCTCTAAACCAGTGCTCCACTGCATTCTGTGTATCACCCTTACATTTTCAACAGCATTTCGCATTATGTTATGTTATATCTGTATCTGCATAGAATATCTGGAGGCCTCGTCTACTCCACACAAAAAAACCTTTGCAACGTGAACATAATCTCACTCCGCAAGGTTCTTAACGCTACCACCCCTATTATTTACTATACGTCTTTTCACTTTACACGTGTGCATCTTCCCGGATACTGTGAAACTTGTTTGTACATCATATATACTTACCATTATTCATTCTTCAGTGCTTGACTTTCCTCCTTTCCCGAAGCCGAACTAGAAACTAGAGTGGATAGCTTTTCTAATT